>LQNS02278157.1:11705170-11724301 GCA_001587735.2 Parhyale hawaiensis
CTCTCTCGAGCAAAGACGTCTCAGGGGGCAACTAATAGAAACATTCAAGTATTTGAACGGCTTCAACGATGTACCTACAACGGGGCTCTTTGAAAGAGACCTCAATGATCGCTTGCGAACCAACGGTCAAAAACTCAAGTATAAAGCTCGAAGAACAACATTAAGTCAACAGTTCTTTCCCTATTTTATAGTCAGCATTTGGAATAGACTCCCCTCCGACGTCGTTGGTGCGGAGTCGGTCAATTAGTTTAAAAATCGTCTTGACATACATTGGGAGAGACATCATCCACAGCTAAGAACCCCTCCTCCATGTTCTCAAGCTCTTTACGGCCAAAGCTTCGTAGGCCATCTTAATCCGTCTTCTTTCTCACTTCCGCTCCATCTACATCTTTAAGCTCCGCATATCAGCGGCTATCGATCATGCTTGCGTGCATTCATGATCATCTCTTTGACTGAAATTCTTACCCCCTTTCCTTTTTTCTTTCTTCTCCTTTTTTCTCTTCTTGTTTCGCCAGTCCTCTTCATCCTACTAACATAATGGCAATAGCTCATAGAGGGCCGGGGCGCAAGTTCTGGTGTCTCTTTGAGAATAGGCCTGTTGGTTCGTCTACTGCCGCCTATCTTATCTAATCTAATGAGATATTTTTTCACTAAGTTGGATCGAGTGCCCCCTATGGAGCAAGAATTAACCAGATATTCGTTATCAACACCATGGGTGTAGGGAGTATAATGCAAGATAACGGCGGTACCTGTCACCAGCCTCAAGCAAAACTGGAGCATTTCTAGTTTCTATCATTCATATGTAGCTTTACGCGTGCGTTAACGTATTATTACTCAATTGCGCATGATAATAAAATATGGCAAATTTCATTTGGTCTTGCCATATGTAACATGTTTCACAATTACGAAATCGAATGCAGGGATTTTTTAACCAACCGAAATAAACTGAACTATAATTAGAAATCTGTAATCTTTACATGTATGACAAACATATTTAACATTAATAATGACGCACAAAAAAGAAACACGTAACCAATTTGAGTACTTGATCAAAGTAAACGGAGCTGGTGCATCAATTGCGCAACTTTCAAATCAGTCAAAGTTAACGTAAACACGACGGACCGCTTAAAACAGAGATTTAGCAAATATTGATCTTTCGAATCGGTTTCAATATTGAACTTGATTAAGAGATCGTAAAATTACTTTTCATTAATAATATTAAAACGTAAATAGCAATAGAAAATATATTTAACGACAGAATAAAATAGTGGGTAGCTAATAAGCACAACTGCCTTGCTGATAAGAGAACAAGTTGTCGTGCTGAGACCCATTATTAGACTTATTATACTCCCACGTTCACCACCGCGCACCTACACATCCAGGTGTTATCTAAGCAGCGAGGCTCCTTGACGCCGTCGTGTGTCAACACTACGGACGAACGAGCGTTCAATGACACACAATTTGTCGCAAGACGGCCAAGTGCGGCACTACTGGAGGGTGAAAAAGGCGCAGAGTTAAAGGAGAAAAAAGAAAAAAACCGACTTGCCTCTCTAACCCTACAAACTAGCAGTATCTGCAGGACATGACGCCAGATGTAACACGACCTGCGGAAAAGTCACTCCCTTGGGAGCGTGAGGCCCATAGATATTCTACCAGGGACAGGTTCCTTCAGAATATCCTCTTGAGGAGTGACTCAGCTGTAAGCAGAAACGCAGTTGTAGCCAGTGACACTTCCGCTCACTTGCAAGTTATTATTATTATTATTCAGCATTCAAAAACAAAATTTGCTTCCTTGCACGCCAATAACAATGGCCCTATTCCCAGTGGCACAGAAAAGGCGGGAATATAGGCGTGCAACAAGCGGGCAGTAAGTTTGGAGCTCGGGAGCAAATAATGCGAAGATCGTAAAGAAGCCAGAGAGAGCGTTAGAAGGCAGCTACCATGCAAACTGCTGTAATAAAATCCACTGCTATGTATTATTCAACGTAGCCGAGAGCGAAATGTTCGCGTGCATGCACTAGAAGGAAGCAATAACGAAATATAGTAGGAAGCGTAGCATCTTTCAAGTCTTTCGTATGCTGGTGAAGAGAAAGATTAAACTTCGTTGCTCGGAGCTAGCAGAAGTTGCCCGTCTTCAGATACTTTCGTGCTTGTTAAAAAACTTTCCGGGCTGCGAAACACACTGTTAAAACACTACAATTTCTTAATAAAAACGTATAAGTCAGCGCATGACACTCGGTATAGTGATTCTATCCAGTGCGGCAATAATGCTTCTGCTGGAGATAAAACATTCAGTACAGCTATATTTGGTTTTAACAGCAGAGATTCGCTCACAATAGTCGAAATTAAAAGAGAAATAACGGTGGCTGCTCGTGATTCCAAAAGAGCATTGGCGGTTTCAGAAGTTAAAGTAGTAGACTATCAGGCTACAGAAAAATGTAGGCTAACCAGTACATGCATGAATAAATTTTCTTCCTGAAGTGTTTTAAAAAGGTCACTACAGTAAAAAAAACTATGGAGTGATATTAAAGTTTGATCTAGATGAGGCTGACTTTTTATTTTATTGAATAATTACACTTATTACCACTTAAAATAAATCTTGAGCGGTACCCTGTTCAAATTGAAAAAAAAAAAACAGAATTAAGGTGGCACAATATCAACAAAACACGATGAAGAAATATAAATTCACTACGGAGAACACTGTAAATAGATTTAACGGTACGGTTGATACAACCTGTTGACTTATGGTAATTTGCTAAATATTTATTGTCTGTGTTAGTAAAAGCCTCTACATAAATCCGTAACGATGACGATAATAGTTGTAAAACGGAGAACACAAACATTAAATTGAGAACACCGCGCATGAGAACAATAAGCAAGAGTAAGAAGAGGAACGCCAGAACAAGGAATGTCAATGCAGAGGTATAGGCAATGGGAAGTACAGTGAGTACGGGAATTAAGATGCTCCGATGGACTGAGTGCGGAGTCTTCATATTACTCGTCTAAAATCAATCCATGTCCGTGAGAACAGTGATGATTGACTGAAAAGCTCGAAAACGACTCGAGCTGTACCGATGAAATTAACCAACATTACAGTTCAACAAAGCGGGCTGATTTCTATTACCAGCAGAAATAAAGTCTTGGGGCACTGGCATGCGCAATATTTCTGTAAATTCCATGGAATAAATCCTTGACTAGACGCTGCATTAGCAGCAATAAATCTTCCGGGGCGGCTACGGTACAACATGCAACACGCCGATGAAATTCATCAGAATATTTCATGTTCACGGTAATTAGAGTGTCGCTGATAACGAGCTGGTAAGCATCCAAGATAATTCATGGATCACAGAATAATGTCTTCATTGAACAGAGACCTTGGTATGGCCGGAATGAAAGTGAAGTGTGAAGATTCGCAAGCTAAGTTTATCTATAATGATGGCGCAACCAGTGTAAGATTCGGTAATAGATACAGTTAGCGTGGAAAATCAATTTAATTTCGCCCTGAATAGTTAGGAGCTAATAGATTCGTGAGCTGTTTAAGTAATAAGTTACGCCAGTAAATAGGGCTCAACACATATGCTGTCGAAATTAGGTTACTTTGACCAAGCGGGGTGACTTTTCCCTGAGGTTTTGTAAAGTCGCGTGAGACTGGCAGATATCAATAGCTCATAGAGGGCCGGAGCGTCAGTCTCGGCAGCTCTCTGGCAATGGGCCTGATGGTCTGTTGTGAGCTATTTAATCTTGAGTATTTAAGAGTTAGGATCTAAGTAATTAATTTTATCTTTTAATTTGAGATTAACTGCTGGACTCTATTTATTTCATTCAGTTCAGAAACTCACCTGGGTATCTCTACCCATGCCAGTCAAAGCAACTCTACTTTGCCGTACACTGTGGGCACACTTTTGAAGGACCAGTATAATTCAGGAATAACTGCGTAAAAGAACGAACGCAATTTCCTCTTTCAATGTAATGCGAAAATAAAGACGTGCATATAGCTGCTAGCTTTAACATCACGTGCACTGATGTAAGGAAATACCGTAGACAGAATAGCGTAAATTAAATGAACTTGAGAGAAACACTAAATTAACCAACATCAAAAGAGTAGTTATTCTCTCTCTTTGGTCTGGGAAGAAAATGCCCGTACTATTTTGCCTACCTGCGCGTATGCTGCTTAAAATGCTGAAATTAAATTCAAGATACGATTTGCATAGCAAACAAAAGACTTGCAAATATTGAGGTTTGGAATCTTACGGCATGCATGGACTTGCAATTTGGTCATCTTGTTGCTCTGCTTTTCTCACTACGGTGAAGGATAATTAGAGATACATTCTTAGAGCTGCGGGAATACCAACCAAGTCCCTCTTTAGATTCATGCAAATTTCAAGTACGAAGGTAGGGCGCTGAAAAGTTAACTGAAACTATAGCTCTGATTGTGGTAGCAGTCACTGAAAATAGCTGTCACAAATATCCCCCACTATTTCAACAAAACATTTCTCTAGAAGGAAAAAAATACCATTTACCCTCCATTAATAGATAAGACTGTCGTAAAACTCGGACCGTATCAGCCATAAAAAGTTGAGAGCCTTCCCTGAAAATTCCAGAGAATGGAACCGTCCGAAGAAACTTAATCACCATCAAGGCAGGAGCGCCGGCGTCTAGAGAGCTGGCGGGGAGGTATGAGCGGTGGTGCGTGTAGAGTTTCTTTGCACGGAGCAGCTGCTCAAAAAGCGCAGCACACCATCTTTGGGATCTTAGACAACGTGACTGCGCCTTCCTTTTGATGGAACAACTGAAGTTTCCAGTTAATTGTGCTCATAAAACGGCCAGTTAATGCACGTCGTAAAGCGAAATGTAGCTCAAGCTGAGGTCTTTCTCCAGCAAGGCACTTTTGTGAGTCGTAGTAATAGCCTATTGTGGAGAATCCTCAAGGGAATGCATTTATCTTCAGAAAAAGATTAGATGGCTGTAGTCAGACCGTCAAAAGTTGAAAACACAATGACTAGCAAGGAAGAGTTAACCGTAATGTACATTTCTGCGGATACGATGCGCTCATAAAGAAATGGAAGATTTCGATAATGGGTTGAGTTTATGCCAACAAGCTTAACTATAAGAAAAAAGAATGGTATCATACACCGCCTAGCATAAGCTCATCCGTGTATCAGATTGTTTTACTGAATTACCATTCTGATGCACGTTAGAAATAAACTAGTTATTTTACGCATTTGAAAACCTGGTCTGGGTGCAGTACAGGGTCATATTGCATTTATTGAAATGGAAAGAGAGAACCATCTATTAAAGGTAGAACTAAGTATACACACTAACAATGTAACTGTCTAATTAAGAGCAAGGAGATTTTGGTGCCCCACTATTGTAGTTTTGTCTTAACTGTTTCAATTGTTACGCTACACATTGCTTTTTTTTAACAACGGTGACTCTTGGATTACCTTTTCTTCGCATATGCGATACAAAGAGACGCCAGTAGAGGTCACTACCACTAATTTCCTACGTTTGACAACAAGTTAAAGAACGTGGCTAATATGATGCGTGTTTTCGAAAATAATAAAATATAATTATAGAAAACGGATAATGGACGGACCGAGAGGCCCATACTTAGATGGAAGAGGAGCTAGAAGGAGGAGAAGATAATATTTCAATATAAGTCGGTGATACAAAACTTAATTTATCCGCATTTATAGGAAATAAGCAGCACTATGGACAATAGCACAGAAACAATAGTGTACAGTGCGACCTTAGAGCGTTTCCGGATGTTCCATGGATGTTGTCAGAATGTATTACGAAGGATATAGCAGCTTCGTATGGAGAGGTACGATAAAAGCATTTTGTTTCATTTGTTCTCTCACACCATTCAAATAACTATCGATGGTCACTCCGCTTAAACCTAATTAGTCAACCAAAAGGCATTTCCACAGTTGACCGATCGTGTAATATAATGAGATACTTAGATAGTTAGAATTTTTGCTGAAAATGAGACGGTAGAACAGTTAAATAAGCATAATTACAGCTCGCTGCAATGAAGCGAAAGTTGAGCTGTCTATAGTAAACAAGCAGCTCCTAACGTGTCTGTGTCCAAAAGCTGAGATACGCGGTCGCCAATGTTATTGTCCGGGCCGGTTGCTCTCTCACACTTGCGGTGAGAGGCCATACTCTGCTACAGGCGCAGATTGTCTGTGTTAGTTACAGTTAGGAAGGTTAAGCCTCCGTTTCAGAGCAGAACGATATCGCAGAGGAAAGAGTAAGGGACATATAGTATGCCAAGAGAAACGGGGAACCCATGCGCGAAGGTGTTCCCACACAGGGTCAATGCGAATGGAAACAGCAAGTCAGGAAAGAAGAGGAAGAACAGAATAAAGCATGAGCAAGTAGGAGTATGAAATCAAAAAAGAAGCAAAGTGGGCACGAAAGAGAGACGTCCCGAAGGCCTAGCTAATGGCTGAGGTCACGTGGCCCCCTGGGGTTGCCTGGCCGCGCTATCGTCGTTCACGACGATTTGTGTACGTGTTTGTGTACGCAGATCGTGTGCGTGTGAGCGGCGTTCAAGTTGGTGCGCCGCGCTGCTCGCTGTATAGCTGATTAAGTTAGGTTAAGTTAGGTAAGGTAAGGTTAGGTTAGGTAACGTTGGGTAAGGTTAGGTTAGGTAAGAAGGTTAGGTTTGGTTAGGTAAGGGTAGGTTAGGATAGGTTAGCTAGGTAGTGTTTATTTTTGTGGTGGCGCGCGCAGCAAAGCTCACTTGAACGCGCAATCGTCGTGAACGACAATAGTGCTACAATAGTGCTGCCTGGCCCCATAGCATACGATGGACTAGATTGTCTGTGTAAACCCCGATAGCAGTCGGCTGTGAGTGCCGGCCCGGACTCTAAATTCAGCTATCATTAACTAAAACACAAGCTGGTTGGGCACGAGAAGACAATCACGCATTCCTGTTTGTTTGATAAGATGATACGTTAGCCTCCCTAGACAATGCATTCTTTCGAAAGAGGACAAGGCAAACAGTAAGACGACAGAAACGTGATACTTATGCAAGAAGGTTTCCCCAAATTGAATCCACGCGGATTGATAGAGCAAGTTAATCGGGGGAGAAGAAAAGGAACAGAACAAAAACATCATCAGTAGGAGAATGAAAATGCAAGGAAGTAAAGTGGACGCTATGTTCCCAAGGCGTAGCTAAGGTCATCTATGCTGTATATTGGGTCCCCTGAAGACGCTACTCCCATTGCTACAAGAGTAACAAGACTGATGCACAAAAGCTCCATGAGAGCGGAGAATAATTCAGAAAGTTCAACAAGACGTACGGGAACTCAATATTAATTACTTCAACTCGAATGCTTTTCCAGGTGCTTCTAGTCTATGGTGGTGTNACAAGAGTAACAAGACTGATGCACAAAAGCTCCATGAGAGCGGAGAATAATTCAGAAAGTTCAACAAGACGTACGGGAACTCAATATTAATTACTTCAACTCGAATGCTTTTCCAGGTGCTTCTAGTCTATGGTGGTGTATTTCTTCAGCCTTCCTAGAAACAACAGCAATTGCATCGATCAATATCAGGAATAATTATGATTTCTTAAAATTCTAGAGTGAGCGATCTCCAATTCAAGCCATCAAAGCTCTATATAGTCGATTAATCGGTTCCATCAGAAATGAGAGCATTCCCTCCGAAACCTAACTTCTATGGTATCTATCGCCATCCTAGGTTTTCTGCCGTAAGAACAAGAGATTCTCCGAGTATTCTCCGACATGCAGACCCTCCAAGTTGCCGACACGGGACTCAGGATATCAGCAGAGTTGTCTAGGTTGCCACAAGCCCTGTCAGACGCTCCGTGTCAGGTCTCCTGAGAGTTGCTGCGTCAGCATTTATTGCCGCACAAGTTTTAATTACTTTCTTACAGGAGTTTTTATTCCTGTTTTGCATGGCCACAAAATCTGGTGCCTCGGAAATCGAGATTTGGCTCGAGGTGCAAGGGCGACGATAATTTGCTAAAGTTGGAATGAAAACTTGGCATTTGGCAGGTTTTAAGAAGAAAATGAGGCAGAATAGGAAGAGGTTCGCGTAAGTTGCGGCAACCGCGGTCAAGATCAAGTAAAGCAGAGCTTGCCAAAGAAGGCGTAGAAAATAAATGCCGGATTCATCACTATCTGACTTTTATTGTTTGGTGGGCCCAACACAGAGCCCATCCACCAGAGTGCGCACAGCTCCGTAAAGAAAAGACGCAAGCACGCCTCGAGGTCTGTCCGTGCATGACAATGGACCGTTCCGTTATGACTGATGGCGAGGCTGCGAGTCGCACACGAGCAATGAGAGAAACGAAGCTTGCAGATCATCTGGGAGAAACTCTCGTTACTCACGAAAAATGGACCCGCTAATGCCAATACAAGGCATGGCAATCGCACCATGCAACCCAACTGACGAACGTCTACACGAATGGTTCCCAAAGTTTCTAAAAGCTTGTGGCCTTTAAAATGTAGAAGAAAATTTAATGCGAGCTGGGTTAGCTGTAGCCGATTATGGTGTCACACTACGCTTTCCAGCATTCAAATGGAAACGAAGTCATACTTATTGTATCAAGTGTCGCAAAAACTCAACAAACATACATACATTCTTGAAACTTAGTGACCAACACCGTGAAAACAGCGCAACTAGCAGCATCTCGCAGTTTAATATCTTGCCGTACAAACCCAAAACTTTCCGTCGTCTATTTCCTAAAAATATCAGGCATGCATCGATATCTTATGCGTTGTTGTTCATTGATTAACGAAAATTGCAGCTATTTCTACTCTCTTGAATAACTACCAAATTCTGTCAAGGTTTCGGCGTTGATGTTATAAAAAATATATGTGTTAGATTATTCTTCCCTACATTAAAATATTTTTAAGCAGTAACAAAAGTTACCACTTGCAAGAGAGTGTTGTGCGGTCTCTCTCTGCTACACTGCTGTATCTCCACTGCTGCATTGGCGCTGTCTAGCTGTCGGTAGAGAATATTTCAGTTGCGGTTCCTCACTTGCTTGTGACCGTTAAGTAGTAGCATTCGTAGCTTGTGACCGTTAAGTAGTAGCATTCGTAGCTTGTGACCGCTAAGTAGTAGCATTCGTAGCAACACTGGCAATTCATCATCGTAAGCATCGAACACTGGCAATTCATCATCGTAACGTAGCTTGTGACCGCCAGTTAGCAGAAGTCGTAGCTTGTGACCGCGAGTTAGCAGAAGTCGTAGCTTGTGACCGCGAGTTAGCAGAAGTCGTAGCTTGTGACCGCGAGTTAGCAGAAGTCGTAACTTTTGACCGTCAGTTAGCAGAAGCCGTAATTTGTGACTGCGAGTTAGCAGAAGTCGTAGCTTGTGACCGCGAGTTAGCAGAAGTCGTAACTTTTGACCGTCAGTTAGCAGAAGTCGTAATTTGTGACTGCGAGTTAGCAGCAGTCGTAACTTGTGACCGCCAGTTAGCAGAACTCTTAACCTATAACCGCCGCTCTGGTAAAATATTTTCCTACGTTATTATAGTCTATTCTAAGCTTACTAGGGCATCCTGCTGTTATAAATGACAGCTAAGAATGTGCGTAGATACTGTGTTTAAGCAGGTGGTGCGTATTCTGCCAACTTAATATTCAATTTAGCTTAATTATCAATAGAGGTGCCGGCCACAAGCTCGTCTCAGGAAATGTAATATCGTTTGCTCTATTCTGGTAAGAATCAGCCGGAAATTAGTTAAAAAAAATACAGTGAACTGGAGCGCTCTGAGAGTGCATACCTCGGCCAAAGCAAGGAAAAACTGACGAAAAATTCAAATGGTTCTGAAACTATGATTCGCAACAATCAGCACCAAAATCTGGTCATTTGTACCTTCTGACAGTAGTAACAGTTTCTGTAATTTTCTTGAAGGTCTGTTCAAAACTTTTCGAGCTATGTTGCTGACAAACAGTCTAACAAACATTAGTCAGACACCCAAACAGAATAACCGATCATCTCTAAAATTCGATCTTTTATGTATTACAGCATTTTTAACAATTCCTGTAAATTTCATAAATATCCGTTCATGATTTTTTGAGTTGTTTTGCTATAAAACAAAAAATTCATACATAGAGACAGACAAACGAACAAACAGACCATCACAAAAATATGGCAATTTACTCTTTATAATATACTGTATATAAAGCTAACAATTCATCTAAATTTCTTAAAATCTGTTCATAACTTTTTGAGTTATTGTATAAAAAAGAGGCAGACAAACAAACTGTTGAATGGATCTTCACCAAAAGGTAATCATCTGTTGCTCTTAAAATGAATAACATTACTGCAAATTTCGTAGAGATCAGCTTATAATATTTTGAGTTCTCTAGGTGACAGACAAATAGAAAGACAAACTCGACGAAAACATAACCTCCTAGGCGGAGGTCAAAACGGACAAACAACCCGAAAAAAAAAGTAAACAGACAACCGCAACAAAAACATAGCCTTATTGGCGGAGGCAATCAAATATAAATAAATCCTAGGATAGTTCTGCATATTATTCCCAAAGTTCCTTCTATCCATTGTTCCTTCTATGCTTGGTTAGTACGACCGTAATACATACTTTTAGTATCAGATAGGAGCTATTTAGGATATTCCTTGGCATGAACTCGAGAGTAAACAACAGGAGTCAGTTTAAATTCAAGTTGTCACTACTCCAAGATCGTACGTAGATGATTTACTCTCTGGCTAGGAACATATTTGCACACTTCATACCATGATAGTGGTCTGAGTTATCACTGATAAACAATGCTTTTCTTTTGTGGAATTTAATAAAGACGCCAGATAGTAAATAAATCAGATAGCACGTGGTAAAAGTTTTTCCACTACTGTATCTATAATATGACCTGGTATACAAAAGGGGTGATTCACAAGAAATGAACCGTCTCTTTAAAGATACAAGTATAACTCTATTACGTAATCTTCTCTATGTAATAAAACGCTGTTAGTTGGATGCTTGTTTCACCGCTTGCTTGGTCCGTTGTTCCATCACGATGTTTTAAGAATTTAGAAAGCAGGAAATTCATCCACTGAATAAAAAAAAAAAATCCAAAGAGAAGTTACTATAGCTTATATTGTTTCAGGAATTTTTGCATTTTTTGGAGGTCGCATCGCTTAGGAAAGTAGTTAGGTACTTTTTATTAATAGCCTTTCAGGGTGGAACGCGAGGGCCTCAATTTTGAATGGAGTTTCCCTACTTGTGCTGCATGATCCATATCGCCTATGATTTCCTTAGCTGAATTTCTTCGTCGCAGTTGAAACTTCACGCTGAGCAGAGGCGTAAGCATTTCGAGTTTTTTTTTTTGCAGCCAAGTTTTGAATCTGATGGTTCAGCTGCTTCTATCCAGGATAAAGCAGGCACTGAGTATTTCATGTGAACTCTTTTGATTGAAATATATTTTGTTGGTGCTATTTGACTTTCAAATATACTTAACTAAATATACTGGCTTTTAATAGAAGAGAGAAATTTTCTTTCGCCAACTCATGATGACAAAACGTTTACTGAGTTAATGGAAAATCAGCCTTGTAGGTACGAGGCATATTTTACAACAAAACCCTTAACGTTAGTAAAAGCTATAAAATCCTTTATTTTGAAATTATTGCCCTCATTTTTGACGACTTTATACTCTAGTCACATTATATTTTTAAAGTTTGATGCAGAAAATGTTTTTCTAATACATAATTCCAATACAAAACTCCGAACATCAAGAGGACTATTTTATCAACATAAAAATTAAACGGGAAATAAGATCCTACTTGTAGTGTCTACCATCATCGTTGTGGCATTTCTGGCATTAGATTTCGTTCTCATATAATGGTGTCTGGCGTTGCTTTTTAACAAACTCGTTTCAATGTCGATACTCAGTTTTATTTTATCCAAACTTTATGGTAGAGATGAATAAACGATGTTAATGACCAAGAAACTTCCCACAACTATAAACGTTATCGTTTCTTCAGCTATTTCTCTGATGCGAGCAATATTGCCTTTATCTCTGAAGGGTTTGACATTATAAACGTTATCGTTTCTTCAGCTATTTCTCTGATGCGAGCAATATTGCCTTTATCTCTGAAGGGTTTAACATTCTACCAATGCCTTTGTTTACATTAGGTGCAGTATTAAATATTGCTCTATGTCAGGAATAGTGCTCTTCAAAGGAGACGAACACTTTTTTGAATATTTCCTCTACCTGTTTGTAGCTTATCTGGCGGTAGTAAGTTACGGTGAATACTTGATCCTTCGGCAGTTGCATTTTGAGGGACAAATTTACACGAATTTACATCCCGTGATAGTGTTAAGATAAACAAAAGTGAGACGGGAAATTATAGGATAAAATAATTATACCTGTGTTGAAGCAAGATGGAATCGATTGTTCTGTGAAGAGCATTCACTTCATGAAAAAAAGGCTGGGCACGTTTGCTTGCAATTTGAAGTACAGATACTAAGAATATAAGGATTTTTACAAGTCCTCTTCACCCAACTAAAACATGTAAAAAAAAGAGTAAAAAGAGCTGTTAATATTTTCACGAGTTATATGTTTTTAAGCAGGTGCTTCATTTATTTCGTTAACACCGTTTACATTGATTCCAGTAAGACAATGAAATCTGTGCTTCGATTGCGAAGTCAAGTCTGAGCAGACAGTGCTTGCTATCTGTAGTGCAGACTTCGTAATCGAAGACTGAACGTGCAAGGGAATGAATAATAAACAGACCAACTAGATTACGAAAGGAATGTACATATTTAGAGTAAAAAAACTGTTCAAGATTCAGAACGTCTTTCGGCAAATTCAGAGACAGGAAATACAGTTCTCTTGGAAACACAATCCCCAGCACAACGCCCCGTGACAACACTCTGACATGAATTTTCACAATGCAGCGTCACTTTCACTTCCTAATAACAAAGAACTGGAAAAGTAGTGAAAGATTAAGGACTTAGAAATTAATGTTTATCTTGAGGTATGATAAAATATCAAATCAGATATTTCATATGACGTATTCAAGGAATGTCGTTAACTTCTACTTCAAGGTTCAAATTCTCCCCTTGTAGTATCCCCAAAGAGCGGTGGGGTATTATTCCCGAAAGTGCCGCAAATTGATTTTGAGAAAAAAATGTTTATATATGTGAGTAGAATGAAGCATTCTAAGACATTTTTCAGGAATGACGTTTCCGTCGCAAATGCTTAGTTTTGGAGATATTGACTTAGAAGTTTCCATTCCAATCCATGGTTAGGTTAGGTTAAGGAAGATTAGGTTAGATAAGGTTAGTATAGTTTGCTAATGGGTCGCCAGTGGTATTTTCCCATAGGAAAACAATGGGAATTTCAAAGTTAAATTACTCGAAAACTAAGCATTTGCGACGGAAACGTCATTCGTGAAAAATGTTTTAGAATCCTTCATTCAATCTATGTAGGTATAATTTTTTTTTAAATAGATTGGTGACTGTTTTGGAAAATTACCAGCGGTGGTTCCCAATGCTTCTGTGTTCGTGACCTTTCATCCATAATTTTGAACCCACCCTACACCTTACTGCTAAGCAAGTACATTTGTGTTCCTACAGGCACATCACATGCACGTTCACAGAGCACGCGTACAAACACCCCCTATGTCACCTGATGACGTTGAAGTGCTGTAATGCACTCGTATTCGTGCTGAAAAAAAAGTATAACATAGCTGATCAGTTGAAATCACCATTATTCCACGCCACTGCTAGTGCTTCAAGCTTTATTTTATTAGCACTAAATTACGAGTTTTAACATTTTTTCGTCAGATTTGTCCCTCAAAGTTATGGACAGATTTTGACGAAATTTCTGGGATTGTTAGGTATGTTAGGAGAAACAGACGATTAACTTTTGGTGAAGATCCGTCCATCCGTTTGTTTGTTTGCATGCTTCATTTCTCTCAATGCCATAACTCAAAAAGTTATGGATGAATTTTATGAGTTGTAGTTGTTAGGTATATTACAAAGAGTAAATGACCAAATTTTTGTGATGATCTGTTTGTTCGTTCGTATGCTTGTTGCCGTGTTTGACTATGTTTGTTTGCGCAATAAGTCAAAAAGTTTTGAGTGAATCTTTATGAAACTTACAGAAATTGTTAGTAATGTTAAAAGACATAAAAGATCAAATTTTGATGGAGATCGGTTAATTGGTTCGTTTGTATGTTTGACTTATGTTTGGCATAATGTTTGTTAGCAGCATAGCTCAAGCAGTTATGAAAGGATCTTCAAAAAAATTGCAGAAACTGTTATTACTATTAAAAGACACAAATGATTAGATTTTGGAGTTGATACAAAGAAATCATGGTTTCAAGCCAATTTGACTTTTTCGTTACCGTTGCCTACTTGGCGAAGGTATGCGCTCTCAGAGTGCTTTAGTTTAGCATATCTTCGCCTGCTCCTGGAATTACGCTTTATGAAATTATATCAACCTCATGAACTGGATTATGCAGAGAGCAACGTGTCCTGATAATCTCTACCTAATTATTGGATCATGTTACAACACTGGATAATTTGGTGCAGCAAACAGGCTGATTAAAAGAAAAATTGCGATTCATTATGCATTTGGACGCTGGCTGTATTACATTTTCTAACGACCAATGAGAAGTTGCAAGACGTAGTAATCATTTCACTATAAAAAATGTTTACAATTAAGTATCTTTACAACAAACAAGATCAAATGTGTCAATAACATATTTGACTTTGCAAGTGGACATGCATATAACGTTATCGCGGAGATTTTCTTCGGTGCCTATAGCGACTGGGGCATCTCGTTTCAGCCACCAATGCATTTTCTAAACAGTGCTATAGCACAACATTCTGGCCTTACTGAGTAAAATAGAAAGCTTTTCCGAAGTCAGCATGCAAAATACCCCCAGAAAAGCCGACTAGCGTCCTGATTTCGAAAACCATGCAGGGGAGTGTTACTAGTATATGCGTATCTCAATGGTTGCACCGCTTTTACAGTATTCGCCTTCTACAAAATGGGAAGAGATTGTAAAGTTGATTTGAGACGCATTTAAACTGTGAACTAATGCACAGCGAAAGCGCGCCAGCTCGTTATCCGGTCAAGAGAAAAAGTTTGACTGCCACAGCACAGAGAAATGGGAAATTGGACAACCACAGAATCATAAAGACACATCGAAATATTTCCGTATTAGACTCAAGACCTTATCACAAATACATGCTCTGCTTGCGAACTCTCAGATAGCACGGATGAAAACTATTTACATATACTCTTTAAAATTGGTAACATCAATACGACATCCTATAGTGACAAGCAGATCAATATATACTGTACAAACGCAAACAAAGTAATATTTTGGAAAAAAGCCCGATAGAGTTATTGCATTCGTCCTGAGGGGCTCAACCAGAACATTTGGAACGTCACCGAGCATCCGAAAAGAACGAGCTTTCCCAAAGCAGGCAGCGGAGCACCAGCAGTCGTATGCCATAGACTCGGCAAATGAAGAAACCTGGGCACTAAAATGAGCTCCGGCAGCAAAAGTTAGGCGACAGTATATCTCTCGGCAACTTTGCGCTCTCGCACTCTTTCTTTTCTGGCATTTTGTTCCGAGTTTCGGTTTGCTTTGGTGGACACATTACGTCGGGATCGTTCTTTCTGAAATGGCTGAAGAGAAGGACCAGCTCGCCGGGATTTTCTCTATGGGGCATTTGCACAATAAGTCCGGTGAACGTCATGCTAAAAAATGGAGCAAATTGGGGTAGACTTTGGGAGTGTAATATTGGACATCCATCTCATTTTTTATAAGGCAAGATGACTCGCAGACTTTTTACAGAATCCCATGTAACTGTAGCGAAGCATGAGCTAAATATATTATGCTTCTAGCAAACAGTGTTACTGTGACCCTCGTGTTCTACAAAGTAACTACGAACGGTTTAGTGACTTGCAAATAGAGTTAAAGACACCATAAAATGAAAAGTGCTGCTAGAACCATTGCCTAGGTATTCAAGAGTATTGTGTGTTTGACAAAGCAATGTAACATAAATATTGTATTCAATTTTAACTTCACGAATTAAGGTTTGAAATTTGAAATATCTGATAATGAACTCTCTTGAATACGATATAAATGCATCCTTAACTGGCCAGAGCCTTCTCAGATCTTAACGCGAATTAGGGTAAAAATCAGGCAATCATTTTTGTTGTGATAGATACAACTGAGTGATCACAACTGAGTAGCACTCGTTTCATAACTTTGCAATCATTATATCAAACGACTCGGATAATGCATTTTGTGATGTCATGCATGAGTCAAAAAATTATGCTCATGTAGGATACTGTATTTCCAGCATCATGTTTCTTTTAGCGAACACAATCAAATAACAGCTTTGGAGAAGTTCCATTCAATGTATCCACCAAGAAAATTATCTCGTTTCCCTCACATTTTAATCATAAACCACAAATTGAGCAACCAAGTCTTTTTATCATCAAATCAAATTGATCCCAGTCCACTTTATAGAAACCGTAGGAACAAACAAGAGTATAGCAAATATTCAGCTCTGCTACGTTACACAGCTAACCGACCCATGGTGGCCCGCACCTCGAACTCTGTTTTCACCAATTAGCTGTTGAGATCCTGATGTGACCGACACACGGCTGGTGGTTCCAGTCATGTATGCACTTACTGGTGAACTGTTTACTGCTGTGACGTAGGGCTAAAGTTAAAGTTAGGGGTAATTTTCTAGAGTTTGCTGGCCAGCTATTATTTTCATACTGATTTATTGTTATGTAAAAGAAGTGCAATTTCACTGCAACTATGCCTCCTCGACATAACCTCCTGTAGTACATATCATATTATGAGGCGAAAACTTGACAAACACAGATCTGACCAATGTGATCCAAGATCAATATTCCCCTCCCATTGAAAACACGGTAGGCGACATCATACTGTCAAAGAAAAATGTTTAAACAACCATAGGAAGACGGAAAATTATTACACCCTATAAGATTTTTTCCTCAAGTCAGTGCACTCGGATGACAAGTCACTGAAATCTATTTGGCGTCTTCTCACCGCAGGGACCAATTGGGAAGCTAGAAAAACTACGCAGTGACACACAATACTTTTTTTTAGTGGATTATCGTAGTATGACATGTAGTGTAACGATGGAGCAAGGTAGCTACAGCTATTCTACGAGGAGCAGAGTTAATTTGAAATTATTACTATATTAGTTAAGTCTGTCTCGTCACTAGACACAACTATGATATATAGAGGAAAAGGAAGGGGCATGTAGTCTGCAGATAAAAACATGAGCCCATGCCCGAGGGTTGATGAACTCGTATGGGAACAACACATCAGGAAAAAAGAGGAAGACCAGAACAAAGCAGCGTCAGTTACTCATGAAAACAGAAAGAAACAAAGTGGGCACGAAAGACAAACGCCCCGAAGGCCTAGCTAATGGCCAAGGTAACCTACAAAATCTCAAGAGGTCGCTGATCCCGCAACATAGGAGAAGCAGAGATCATCTGGACGTCCAATACGAGAAATTTGGTACTTTGAGTACTGTTCTCTCAAAATTCACAATGGAACATAAAATGAAAGCTCAAACTTAAGGACTTTCATTTTAGTAGTTGGGTAGTTTGACGTTTGAATTACAACAAGGACAAGAAAAGAATTGAGTTTTACTTTGATAGGTTGTTTGAGGTCTCTCTGTGAGGGACGTCAGGCGAGTGCCTGTGTCTCGCCCGTATAAGCAATCAGTTAGAGTGGCAGGCGTAGGCCTTCCCTCTCCCAACAGAGCACCAACTTCTCACGTCTTTCTCACTCGACACACAACATTCTAATTCTTTATTGAGCCTCTTTCAATGTGATTCCCCGTCGGAAAGTCTCGAATGAAACTTAAAACGAATTCTTGCTGCGGAATCATGGCGAAAAAAAAAAAACAATTGTGAATATAAGCAGAGACTCAAAGCCGTTGAACTGCAGAGGCATCCACCGGAGAACAAAGTAGATGCATTACTTAAACTTAGATTACGCAGAAGTCTTAATTTTGCAGAATAATTACAAATTTTTATTGCTTATGGCGTAAAGTTGATGATGCGAAATTCGAGTTCTTGCTTGAGTATGGACTACACTGTTGAATTTAATGCTATATGTCTATTAAAAAAACATAAAGCCGAGTAAAAACAGAGCTTTGAATAAAGATCGCTGATTTCCTAATAGCTTTTCCTGTAATGTATTTCTCTTAGACATGAAGTGACTTAATGCTCATTTTGAAGTCGTATTGAGTAGGTAAGTTATACTGTCATTACACCCAGTAATTCCTACGTTCAATTTTTGATTGATTCGCACTAGCGCAGCTTAATTGGTCACATTTGCTATCCAGAAATCTTAGCCGTGATGAACAGGACAGCTTCGAACTCTTTAGGTAATACTCTTTAGATAATAGCAACTACACAGTAAGAAGAAGGTCATGTAATGTATGCCCGTTGCTTTTTGCTATATCTAACATTGTTTGACCGACGTAGATAGAATTTAGTACGCTAACGATTATTCTAGAATTGTTATGGAACTGTTAAGGATGTGTTTTCGAAGACATTAAAGTTGTAACCTATGCAGCAAGCCATTCTGTCCAGTCGGATGCAAATAAGCTGGAGAACTCCAAGTTCGTCATTGTACAGTGCGTTACTTAATTTTTCAAGATGAGTGTCTAACTTTGAAATATAAATATTGTCTAAATGTATGGCTATGTTGCCAATGAATACAGCACTTGTAAAAAAAATATGTAGCCATTGGTTAAGTTTATCATACAATTTGCATATTTACGAGTTTTTTACTGTTACCTCAGATTATGCAATAAGCTAATAACAACGTCAAAAACAGAAAATAAATACAAGTGAACAGAAATATTGTTATTAAACGTCGAAAACCAAGAAACTATAACCAAAACAATTCAATTAACACTGAAATAAGTGTTCAGTAGTGGTAAACTTAACAAGTTAATTTTAAACATGGCAACCTCCATTTTTCATTATTTTTTAAGGCGATTATCAACAGACTTTGTCAGGTTTGATATTTCAGATGGTGGAATAGAATCTGCTGCTGTTTTTACTGCATTCCACAGGCTTACTTTGCTCGAAAATTGCCGACCACCTTCAT
>LQNS02278157.1:11743504-11785250 GCA_001587735.2 Parhyale hawaiensis
TGAAATTGTCTCCCATTGGCGTAAACATGCCGTGAGAGTATCCCCAAAGATTCTCAATTGGGTTTAGATCGGGTGACTTAGCAGGCCAAGCTAAAGTGGCGATATTATGGGCATTAAGCCAATTTGTGGTCAACCTTGCTGAGTGAATGGCGGCATCATCTTGCTGGAACACCGCTTCTTGCTGATGTTTATCAGTTTGAAATGGGAGAAGACTAGTTTCTAAGACCTCTGTGCACTTCTGAGCATTCTGTCTACCTTCCATCATCACCAAATTCGCCTTGCCCTTGATGGAGAATGCTCCCCAGATCATAAGTGATCCGCCACCAAAAGGTCGTTTGCTAAAAATTTTGTCCTCCTTTTAAGATCATGCCAGTATTACTGAGAACCGTCAGGTCCGTCTAGGTTAAAACTTTCTTTCATTGGAAAAAATAACATTACACCAATTTTCATGGTTCCATTGCACCTTTTCTCGAACCCATTCTTCGCGTTTTGCCCTGTGTGCTTTCGTGAATGCTGGCGCAGTTTTTCTCTTCTTATAACTGAAGTTCTTAGATGAACCCAGGATCTGTTGCACTCTTCTCGGTGTAACATTTAATTGTATGGATGTTTGCAGGCTTTTTGACCCCTCTCCCGTCCGAGACGCCTCACGAAGAAGTCGGCGGCGGGCTTTAGGGCTCAATTTTGAAAGGCGGCCAAGAGACTTCTTATTTCCTTATTCTTCTGGGTTCTTCAAAAGGTTAGTTACCACCTTTCTAGATCTGCTAACTTTCTTAGAAATCTCAGATATAGTGTATCCTTTTTCATTTAGAGCGCTTATTTGACCCTTTTCCTTTTCAGATAACCCACACTGCCTTCCCATGCTAAGAAATGGGTTAATTTCCAAATATAGAGGTTACAAGGTGGGGAGCAACTGTCCAATATGGCGACGCCGGTGTGCTTCAATATTCTTCTTCTCTAATCTGGATGTAGTATTGCAGAAATGTAATTTTTTCAAGTTATGCTATCTTTATTCCCACCCAAATACCAACACAAATTTATACTTTTCATCATAAAAGTTTAATCAAATAGTTTACAGGGAAACTATGATAAGAAATAGGTAACTAGTTGAAATAAGGTTTTTCTGCTAAAATTTCACATGATATGGCGTAGTATTTTTCAAGTTATCGAAAAATTCTAAATTGTGCTATCATTATTGCCACCACTTTAGTGATCAGATGTGCAAGACACCGCCGAAGACAGCTAGCTATGTCTTCAAGACAAGATAATGGTAAAAGCTGCACGAGATACCGACAGCTACATCTGCTAGAGATCGACAACGACCTCACAAGATGCCAAGACAGCAATATCTACTAGTTACCGACAGCATCTACTACTGTAGTTACCGACAACAGCTGCAAAGGATATCGACAACTACTTCACAAGACGCCAACAGCAAGCGCACCTTCTTTACAGCAAACAGCGCGGCGCCTCGGGTCAGAACAACGTCGACTTCTCTAGCCAAGAGCACAAACTCGGAGCAGCTTCCTTCCTGCCGAGTACTCGAGCATTCGACTTTGAGTTAAAGTTAATTAACGCGCGTGAAAGATTGGGAACTTGTTAGAAAGTCCGTAATGAACAGGCGGTGCATTCTTACTAGCAGTGTTTTGAGCCACTTTCAGCCATGAGACACTCGACCAGGACTCTAAGGGAACAAAATTTACCACTTTAGGAGCATCACAATAGTTGGAGATAACTTCACAAGACCAAGAGCAAAAATGAACAAGAGTCTCAAAACAAAACAGAGGCTAGAAAATTGATTTTGTTTACAAGAACTTGGTAAGCACGAAGAAATTTGATTTATGGAAATAAAGAAACGAATGGAGTCGTGAGACTTTCGAGGAAGGAAGACATTCGGTAAGTAGGGGAGCAGTGTTTTACAAAAGAATATAAAAGAGTTATCACTTAAATGGTTCATCAAGCCTGACAACAGCAAAATATTTATGGCGAATAGGAGTACCCAGCCGTCAAAACAGGAGAGTAGGGAATTTGTGATGAAATTTGCAGTGTTCTTGCTTGTGATACGAAATTTGTTGCAAAAGCTGCATCGTGCCTGAAGGCTTAATCTTCTAACAATTCATCAAACCTTGTGATCAATGCTAACAGGATCAAAATTTAGCGATAATGAGGTGTGAAAATATTTGTTCTCTGCTCAGCGTAGCGTTTCCAGTTCTAGCAGGAAATAGCGTGCGGAAAGGATTTACTATATAAGAACGCTTGAAACCCAGAGACTCGTTTGGAAACATGGATAATATGTCTAACTTAAGTATCAGAGCTTCTCTTGTAGAATAATTGCAAGATGTTTTGGCAACTTAATACAAATTATTTAGGATACGAGGGCAGAACGCAAGAGCCAGAACGCAAAGTACAAAGACATGACTGAAAATTTTGTAACCGCCTGCTGTTTACAGCGAAACCTAGGTTGTAGTGACGATACTATAGGGCTTTACTCGCGTGTCCGCTCCCGATGAGCAGCGTCTGTTCGAAGTGGATGCCTCTTAAGTCATTATCACAGAGGTCGTACTATGCTGCCAGCTGTACGTTTCTACGAAAACTCTAACGGCTAAATTAACAATGCTGGAGAAAGGAAGCCAACTTTTTTCACTTGAAGCTTTTAGCTACTTGTTTGAGCTAGTACGGACACAAGTATAAACTTTGTATGGTTCTCTTTGGTGTGCCGTTTGAAGCTAAGGTCAACGAACACTGAAATATCGTTAGCATTGCTGCTTCATTACAAAATACACCGTCCGTAGCCGCACGTAGAGTACTGTATTGATAATAACAATTCTACGCTTTAATAATCCGTTTTCAATTCGTTGACAAATGTCTCCTCAAGACGAGCAGCAGATTTAGAATCGGATCCAGCGATGCCGGTATCATCTACGATGTCCATTATTCAAATGAGCGCGGGAAACGATCTGATGCAGGCAACTTTGGAAGGCAAACGACCCTCATTCGTAGGACCAATGCCGCAAGTTAGATGGGTCAAAAGTTGCGCTTCGGTTCTGCATCCACTAGACGACAGCTCGCCTCTGCCTCAGCCAACTTATCGTCGCAGTTGTGTTATCGAAAGTCCCGAATGGCACACAAAAGGATTTAAAACTGAAGCGTCTTGATCGTAAATACGGAAAAAATGGAACTTGTGTAAGGTGAGGGGTCTGAAAAATATCTACTAAGGAGTATGACTTCGATTAAGGCTGCCATTGTAAAAAAAAAAGATTTTAGAACAGGTCATGCTGGATATACATCCCCATTGAAAAAAAAAAGAAACAGGGGAGAGCTTAGAATTGCGCTTGATTCCAAATTTTTTTTTTTTTTGCGAGGAGCTGAAATAGAAAGTAGTAATATAGGAGCTACATGCCCACTGTAAGTTCGCACAAACGTGTAAGCTAAACATAACTGGGTGCAAGTTTAGATAGATGTTTTTACTATTTACTAGTTGCATCCTTCCTATTGATAACATCCTTTGTGATCCAAGGAGGAACAATGAAAAGAAATACGTACCGTATCAATAAAAATAACAATTCGATGTTTGGTCACACAGTGCCATAAAAATGAACACAATATTAGATATAATAAAAATGTGGAAAGGAAGGCACAAACACGGAAAAGGTATAATCGGAGGGTGGAACTCATGCAAGGAGTTTCGATATGAGCGTTCTATGGTCTCAACAGATACCTACGATGAATAAATAATAATTCAAGCCGCAAAGAAAAACACAACAATAAAAAGCACTAAAGCAGCCTAGCTGTAAGCAGACGAGTTGGGCTTAGAATCTGCCACAAGTACTGGAACATTTACTGAGTGAGGTGCCCAAAAGTTCGGAACTCGAGGCAGAAAAGTTGAATGATTTAAGGATCTGGAAAGCCTTCTTGAGGAAAAAACTACGAGGGCCTCAAATGCTGATAAAAATTTTTAGATTTCGCCATAAATTGGTTAATATTGGCTTCAACGGTGTTATCAAAATGAAATTGAATAATCAAGAAGCCGATGCGTGGAATGCCCGTTCACAGAAGAAACTGCAGTTTCTTGAAAGAAAACCGAAAGAATTGCATGGAATCGAGTCATTATGTAATTATGAAATGAGATAAGCAATGATATTAGTAAAAGAGTAGCTGGTAATCAATAAATGATTAGGAGTTGCTGCGAGGACTGATAGCTAATTGGTTGGTTGCACGCGATGAGAAGGCAGCGCACGAACCTTGATATCACTTCATCACGTCATGGATGAAAGTTACGAACACCCGCCATGGAGGGATGGAAAGTAGAACTACTCAGCAGCGGAGCAGCGATCTTGTACATAGCGAAGTCCAGGATGTAATCGCGCGAGATGTGACGATTGCGTCGAGGTTGTTTATTGTTAATCAAGGATGATATTACGTCGCTGGATTGCCGAAGGTAAATTTGAGGTGAACGGTCTCAAAAGAAGAGAGGGAAAGCGGATGGGCTTTCTGCGGGAGAGGGCAACTCACGATTATGACGACTGATTAGTACGTTACATAGAAGAGATATGTATATAACCCAAACGGGGCTACGTAAATAACAAGCTCATAGCAGGGTGCGTTTGTGAGGAATATCGAGGAAACAAGAGAACACAGAGTTATGGAGATATGGAAGTACTGTCTTGGGAGATGAACCCAGTAAGGTACTATAGCTGTATCTTAACAGACTAGCAGCTCAGACGTGTGAACCTATAAATTTTAAGAAATGAAATGACAACTCTATGCTTCAGATACAAAGGATAAACATAAAGTACGGGGAATGCTGTATTTATAACTCGATCAATTATGGGGAAGTGTACAGTATAAGATGAGATAGCCCATTGTCTAAATCTAGAACTTTCACTAGCGTCTAGGACAAAATACTGCGAACGAAACCCCAGGAAAGTTCATTATTGTTTCAATTCATGCTTTACCAAAAGACAGCAACTTGAGATCTTATTACTACCTTGCATATAACGTAAAAAACGCATTTTGCTGAAAGTAATTTCGCATTAAGGGTGAGGAATCGAACAATCGAACATATTCTACCCATACGATGTAAGATGATTAGCCATTTGTGACTCTAGTGATATGGATGATATAGTGCGTCCACAATTGCTTGAGTCAGCTGCACTGTACATCACTTTGAAAAGCATAAAAACTTGCACAATCGCCCTACCATCAGACTTGAGAAATGTTTTTATATAATTTATTGTGCAAGACTGTGGGCAATATAAGGTATAGTTGCTTACCACATCATAGCGTGAGAGGATAGACAAAACTGTGTTGCCAACTGGGATTACCATCAAACAATATAGTAAACACCATCGTTTGTTTATTTGTTGAAGATGAGCCTGACTTATTGAACATATCAGCCAAGAATTGATTTTACTTCACCTAATCAAGGAAAGAAATAGATATTTTTTATATTTCTTTGTTTAGATATTTATATGTTTCGTGTCGCGCTCTTATCGAAATAGGTGAAAAATTCGCCAGGTTGCAGATGTTGTACTTAAGTCACATTTTATGGAAATCGATGACCAGGTTGCTACAGCTGGCGAAAGTGGAATTCTTATTCCTTTATCTGAATTCACTTCTTGCTTGAAACAATTATTGACATCGAAACAATAAAGATATCTGTGGCATCTGCTAGCGCTGCCATGGAGTCTCATTTTATAACTTTCTCCATACATCAAAACATCTGTTTGCTCTCAATTCAAGATGTATAAATTCAGTAGGTGATCAACGAAGCACAGATGGAGCGATAATTTTTCACGGGGCAGGAAATATAATTAATTCTTTCAGTTTGTTGTCTTCGTTTGACGGAGTAATTATCGCTTCAATAGAAAAACATAGATGTAAATGTCTTGAAGGCTCATCTTTCGGTAGCCTGGATACGCGACGGGGAAATTAATTAAATTTAGTAATGCTTTTCTGCTTGCCAATGTAAAAGTTTTTTTGCACTTCTTCAAAGATGGGGGACGATTGTGCGGCTTAGATGAATTGAAAGATAGAGCACTCATCTCCTATAACAATTTTAGTCGGGCTTTTTAGAGTATCCTCCAGAAGCAAATTAGTAATGAAAGTTTGTTAATAACTACGGGTCTTCACAATTTCCTCGCTGTCATTTTTGAAAGTGCAAGTACTCTAGTACTTAATGAATGACCTTTACGGTGATTATCCAAAAGTAATGTGCAACCGTTGCATACTGGAAGATGATTGTCGGAGAGCAGCGTGAGAGTGGGCTTGTGAGTCTGTTAGAGTATGATCTCTTTACCCATATAATAAACGAGAAAAGGCGTTGTTAAAGAGAGAGAGAGAGACTATACTTGGTTAAGGCTACCACTGCTGGTCAGCAACAGAAGTGAACAAACTCAAGTCATACGAACGTAGAGTTTTTTTTTTTCATTTTAGCGGCAGAACAAAGCATTATCATACAGTAGGACCATAAAAATGGAAGGAAGCATAGTGTGCACAAAAGATGGATGCATTGAAAGGCAAAGGTATCTTCTGGAGCTCTCTTTGAGGTGCCATTCTCTAAAAGATAGAATGGCAATCCTAACATACCAATAGGCCTACCCATGTCGAATGAGGGGTTCACCTGCAACTATATTATTCTCGAACTATTAAAGTTACTGACTAGCTATGCTTTACATTCATCAGCTGCTCGTACTTCTCACCTCTCAGTTTACTAGTAGCACATACTATACAGATCTTTCAATTCTAATGATGGTGTTCTAGAAAGAAGGAAGCGGTTGTACATAAAAAAAAAGTGCACCGGAAACGTTGTTAAGGTTCAACTTGACACACACAGAGAAAATAAAAATAACAATGAGAGTCTCAACAGCGACAAACTGTAAACTGGATTGAATTTAACACGCTTTGATTTCGATAAAGAGGAAGCTGTCGTCAAATAACTTGACCCAATGATTAGACAATACCAAACGAGCTACACTGTAAAAGTGTGCGACGACAGTTGACCAGTGAACAAGCTACAAGAAGATATTATGTTAGCTTAATAATGAACAGCCAAAGCGCCAGAGAGTTAAGAATTGCCCACGCTGCAGCACATTGAACAGAAGCTGATTTATCATTAATGTAGTCTAACTTTCGGAGCTATGATGTATTGCACACTGATTATGGAACTTTGAGGCAACGATTAGCAAATGCAGTCATGCGGATACCGACATATTATATGAAGACGAATGGCTTCTAACAAGTTTGACGCTGATGGCAACCAATGTAGATAAGTGAATGAGAACAAAGGTGCACAGAGACAGTAATAGAGACCGAGTAACGCTTGTGTATGCAAAGGAAGCGTTGAAAACATGAGGCAATATACAGGTGTTAGTGAATCAGCAGCCGTCGATAATGAATTGGTAATCTCTGACCTAAGAGCGCGGCTGTAAACAAGGTTCATGGAGCACCAGAAGTACACCGTTTGATACTTGCAGGTGTCTGTAGCAAAGTAGTAGTACTAGTGATGTTTCATGTCAGTGCCGATGCAGTGTTTGGTAAACTACAGCGATAACGACAGCAAGGGACAACTTTCAAGATATACAAAGCAACCTACTGTGTTTTACTTACTCTAAAGTATGTATTAAGCCACAGTCTTATCAATCAAGCTACAGCGTTATTAACCAATCCATTCACGTTGTAACTATATGAATGTTCCAGATACTGCTATGCCGATTAAAAAAATTATATCGAGAGGCAAAAGGCTAAGTCATAATAGAAGCAAGCACAAGTTTATGTCAGATTAGGTGAAGTGTGTATCATACAACAAAATAGGAAGTTAGAAGCGCAGTACATAGCAGCAAGCGGCGACGGCTATCAGATGAAGATGAGCGTATGCGTTCCAAAAATGTGGTCAACTTAATGCAATTAGGGAAATGGAGAGTTACGTAGATGATTAATATGGAAGCGCAGTAGTTAACACTTAAGGCCCTCCAGCAACAACCTAGTCCTAAAGCAATAAACAGCAAAAATTGAGTTAAGAAGAACTACATATGATTGAGATCTTAACTCAAATATTGTGCTGATCTCCCTACAGAAGACAATCTGGCAAGCTAACACACAGAACAGCTGTCAGAGTTTTCCCCAAAACATGAGAACACAATAATGAAGCATGTATCAAAGCCAACGTAAAGTTTATTACGCTAGTAGACCAGATCGCTACTCTATAAAAAACAAACAATTCAACAACAGTAGGGATCTAACACGCCTCATATATAAATAGTTGCAAAAAATGATATAAATCCCTGCACTGCCTCTATCCTTGCAATGCCCACAACGAGAAATATGTACGTTTTCATTGCCCTCTAAATACGGAGAGTCAAATCATTATACACTGAAGAACAGCAACTGGCAATTAGTCTACGGACATTACAACCAATATTGTTTTTACACATACAGTATTGCGGAAACTACATACAGTCTGTCAAGAGAGTCCTCGTTAGCGCCGTTTTAATTAGGCTCAAAATATAATATCACGTATTTCACAAAATAGCGCATCCTCTTGAATTCATTTTGGGTATACATTCAGGCAACACTATCTACTTTTTAAAGTCTATGAACATAAACTACCTTTTTTTACATTTGGAGAAAATAGCGAAGGGCTTCTTTCTAACCTTCCGGCTTCTTTCTGCAGCATTAGAGAGAATGATTCGGTCATAACTCAATAGATGTGATACATATCCGGTCTTCTGATATCGGCCCGTATTAAAGATATGGTCTATAGTGTATATCGAGGATTACGTGCACAGCATGTTACGGAAACGAAGAAGAAATACGATATAAAGTAGAGGTCCGTAAATCTTACGGCTTGCAATCTCCACAACGATTCATCCCGTGAGGCAAAGATACACTACCTGACTTCAGTCCTAAAATATTGCACAGAACTCTTACTTCAGCGAGAGATTTGCAGTGACTGGCCAGCTGAGGAAACTCCACGCAAAGACGCAAAGACATAAACCACTGGTTCCCAAAGTAGGCAGTACCGCCCCACGGGGGGATAAAAAAAAAGTCTGGGTGGCACCGCAGGGCAAAAGAGGACTACAGAGCAGAAGTGAACAGATGGGGAAAGGAACGTTGCAATTAATAGGGAGAGTTAGCGGACAAGAAATAAGTAAAAAAGTAGAAAGGTCTGTGGTTGTATGTCTGGAAAGCCGGCTACAGACGATAGCCCTTTTGGTAGTACGCCCAGTGTTTTCAGTGCATATATATGAAAGAAAGTCGGGACATCTGGCAGTGATTTTAAGGGGGATCGGCCGCGGAACACATTTACGAGTTCAATTTTTCGTGAAAATGCAGGACTTTTTATTGATCATATCTTGTAAGATTTTGCTAATACTTGGAGTTTTACGTACGCCATTGCTGTAAAATAAACCCAAAAATCATTGCTGTAACGGTAACTATATTCTAATTGGTATTTCAACATTTTTCCCTGTTGTATGCAATATTTGAGTCACCGTCTTCCCACTGTGTGGCGGTACTTGGCAACTGTCCCAAGACACGGTGTAACTCAAGTGAAACCGTTCACTAGGACTGATGTTTATCACCCGTGAGCGAATCGAAGATACTGTTTTCATTGAAAATTTAAGTTTGTATATACAGTTATATATTTGTTTGTCTGTCCACCCAATACGTAATCAAAAAAGTTGAGCAATGTTCATAACTTTTTTGTAGGGAGACTGGTGGGTTGCCCTCGATATGACCCATGCAAAAAAAAAATAGGATTAGCTGGCCATAAAAAATGACTGCAATGAAATTTACTTTCCACCCAAAAACAACAAGATGGAGTTGAGTTATGTTCATAATTTTTTGCAAGGAGTTCGGTGGGCTGCTCGCGATATGACCCATGCAAAAAAAAAAAATAGGATTAGCTGGCCATAAAAATGACTGCGATGAAACTTGCTCTCCGCTCAAAATGTAGTTGAGCTATGTTCATGATTTTTTCGAGGGAGGCTGGTGAGCTGTCCTCGATGTGATCCACACACACAAAAAAAACTAAAATTAGCTGACCTTCAAAAATGACGGCGATGAAATTTACTCCCACCACGGGTGATGGTCATACGACCCGAGCCGTTCTAGTTTATTATATAACGCAATTGCACCAATACAATAGCGACGTCTATACACTGTTATCTTTTTTCTGTTTTTCATAATTATAATAATTTCTATAATATACCTCCTGATGCACTTTATTTATAGAATTTTCTACATATTTGCGAACGAATTACACGTGCAGTTGATGCCTTCCTCACTACCGTGTGCGTGGTGGAGACTCGCAAGACAGAGGCAAAACATCAGTCGAGACTTTCATTTTGAGGACATAAGGCTAGCGTCTGCAGCCGGCTTGAAAAGAAAGGCTCCTGAATTACATATCCAGTTTTAGGTCGTTAAAGCTCATATGGAAACAATGAAGACGGGGCATTGTTACAAAATAGAGTTGACCATGCGTCAACTTAAACTGCTTAGACACAGGGCGGTGTTTCAAGCGAGGTTTTAGATATTTTGATATGTGTACCGTATATTGTAGCTAGAAACGTGGAACCCGTGCAATGTTCTCCTACACTGGATTAACGGGTATGGATACAGTAATTGGGAAAGAAGAGGAAGAACAAACAACAGATCGTTAGTAGGAGTTTGAAAATGCGAAGAAAGAAAGCGGACACGAAAGAAAGATGTCTGAAGGTAGGTATAGCTAACTAAAGTAAACTATTACATATGGGGTACCCAGGGTGGGCACCTAACACAATCGCTTATCCTAGACACCCCTGAAGGACGGACCGCTGGTAACACACATGGAATCCCAGGAGAGCCAAACCAGTTAAGTTTAGAAATAATTCGTGAAAACCCGTATCGGCCTCGTACTAGATACCAGTCCTGGCCCCATACCAACAGTGCCTCGAAGTTCAGAGTACAGATACACACACTACACTGACACCAATGTATCTTCGCTTTCGCTTCTCTACAGCTAGCAATAAGCATTACTCTTTGTCAGCAGTGCCCTGTTTGTAATATTAATGAATGTGAAGAAGCACGGAGAGAGAAATTTTTATTCAGTTTACGCCTCCCTGCCCAGCACAAATTTGCTGTTCTAGGAGAGGAAAAGAAAAAAACATGTAAAATGTCAAGATAAACGTAAAACTCATACACGTTGGTGTCCCCACACAGGATCAACACGCATGGGAACAGCAAGTCGTGAAAGAAGAGGAAGAAGAGAGATAAGTGTCATCAGTAGGTGTATGAAACTGGAAAGAAGCAAAGTGGGCACAGAGGAGAGATGTCGTGAAGACCTAGCAAAGGCAGCCTATAGGGTTTCTTTCGGGGCGCTGCTCCCCATAACAAGCTAGAGCACTCTGAGAGCGCATACCCCTACCAAACAAGGCAACGGTAGTGAAAAATTGAAAAATTCAAATTGGTTTTGAAACTAAGATTTTCTTTGTATTAACACCAAAATTTAATCATTTATGCCTTTCGATGGCAGTAAAAGTGTCTGTATTTTTTTTTTTTTTAATACGCTCATAACTTATCGAGTTATGTTACAAGCAAAAAATTAAACACAGAGACAAACAAACGAACAAACAAATCTTTACAAAATTCGGCCAATTACTTTTCGTGATATATCTAACAACTAATGTAAATTTCATAAAAATCCGTCCATAATTTTTTCAGTTATGGTAGTAAGAAAATAAGAGCAGACAAACAAACGGTTGGACGGATCTTCACCAAAAGTTATCCATCTGTTACTACTAACATACCTAACAATCTCTGTAAATTTTGTAAAGATTCGTCCATAACTATTTGAGTTATCTTGGTGACAGAGAAATAGACAAACAGAGTAAGAACATAACCTCTTTAGCGGAGGTAATGATGGGCGCATTTAACTATTTTAACCCAATGGCCTGTTCTATCCCTGATGGGAGTGTTAAGCGATCACTGTACGTCGTCGCAATATATTTGCAGAACTATGTAGGACTCTATAGCTCTATATATTGGTCCTTAGCGTTTCTGTGGTCGTCAATAGGAGGTGACAGCACAGCGGAACTTATCCTCCATAACAAGCTTACGAGATCTGCCTTCGAGTGAGCCAATTGCGTTGTATGTGCGCAAATCAATATAAAGTTTATAACATGAATTGGTATATAGTTTGTTTCATGAATTACAATTTTATTTTAGGAGTCAGTCTTAAAAGCATAATAATTCGTCAGACTATGAGAGTATTGCTTGGATAAACGTGTGGTAATTCCGAGAATATCAAAACAAAATACTCTCAATATCTTTCCATGCAAATGATCAAAACAAATATACCCGGTGGACAAAAGAAGCAAGCTGACGATCAGGTCACCACAGTAATATAGCGGCACACGCAAAAAACGATGTCCAAAAGAACGAGTAATGAAAGCTGTCTAGCGAACATGACATAAAAGAGAAATGAATTCAACTTGTATGTTGGTAGTAATGAACAAGTGATGCGTCAGGCATTATGTTAGTGTAGAAACCATATGGTAGTAAAGTGAGTTATCTGGTAAAAATGTGTAACTGGGTGTAATGATGAATGAATTAATTCACTGAGAGAAAAATTTTATGTGACTAAAAGTTCAACTCGACTGCATTGGCACTTTGCCTGAAAAACTGAAAAAAACAGAAACACGCATTCGCATTGAAAACTAGAGCACTCTGAGAGCGCATACCTCCGCCAAGTGAAGCAACGGTAGCAAAAAATTCAAATTGGCTCTAAAACCATAATTTTCTTTGTATAAACTCCAAAATCTAATCATTTGTGCCTTTTTATATTATTAACAGCTTGTTTAATTTTCTTGAAGATCCGTTCATAACTTTTTGAGTTATACTGTTAACAAACGTTATGACAAACATGAGTNGATCTGCACCAAAATTTGATCATTTATGTCTTTTAGCAATACTAACAACTCCTATAAATTTCATAAAGATTCATTCATTATTTTTTGAGTTATTGTGCTAACAAGCATAAAATTAAAAAAAAGTGACAAACGAACGAACGAACAGGCAAATCATTACCAAAATTTGGTTATTTACTCTTTGTTATAAACCTAACAACTCATGCTAATTTTATCAAAATCAATTAATAACTTTTTGAGTTATAGCGTCGAGAAAAATGAGACAGACAAACAAACAAACGGATGGATATATCTTCACCAAATGTTAATCAACTGTTCCTCCTAACATACCTAACAATCCCTGCAAATTTCACCAAATCGGTTCATAACTTTTTGAGTTATCTTGGTGACAGGCAAACAACCAAACAAACAGACAGACAGACAGACAAACACGACGAAAATATAACCTCCTTGGCGGAGGTACAAAAGGAAGCAAGTTAGAAACTCTATGCTGTAGTTTTCAACGAAGTTGGCGCTGCATCAGTCAGAGTCGCTATACATGATACGATTTCTCTATAGGCGAATAATGCTCAACTCCGTTGCTCAGCAAACGCTCTTTCTCTGCAACCCCAGACGGACTTATTTTATTGCCTTAAATTTTGCATCGCAAGCGAAGTGTTCACGGCGTCTTTGAGAAGAGGAAATTAAGGACGATATCTGGCAGTGGAGAAGGCAGTGAGCCATTGACACTGAGCAATAAGTGTTATCTAAATATGCGCAAGCTGCCATGGCACCTTTTGAAGGTCCAGGCACGACAAACTGGTTCGCTCTGTAATTGCTTGGCGCAGTTTATTGAGACGCTTCGGCGTGCAATGGCCAGCGAACGCCTGTGATGGCTATAGCACTGGACAATAATCGCTGCCTGAGGGACAACCAATGGGCAGTTACATCTAATAGGACAGAAATACAAGCATCGTTTCACACGCTTGGTACGTTCCAAGTTCAAATTCCCGAGTGAAACATAAGTTTCGTACAGCTTTCTGCACGCAAGCACTGAAGTTAGATTACATACCGTAATACTCTAGAAAAAATCCGAAATATTTTTACTATTACAACCCCCCTCCCCACTCAAATCTAAGAATTTTATTCTTGTAGATAATGATGTGTTGAACATTAATTTATAGGCCGCAGCCGTCGGAAATGAGCAGTTTTGAGATATCGACATATTAAACTCAGTATTATAAACAATACTCAAACGCAAATAGTTAGAAGTCCTTTAAGTAAATTATATGAGAGAATTTTCGAATAAAATTTGTATAGAAAACATTAAATCTTCACAGAAACGGAGTTTTTTTGTAGAGAAATATTAAAAAGCAAAAGTCTGTACATAATACACAAAATTATAGAAGTGCTAAGTGAACTTAAAGAAACACATCAATTATTGCTTCGCTCGATCACGCAGAGTTTCAGTTTATGTAGTATCGTGTCCGACGTGTCGTGATCGTATCTTAAAAAAAGAGCTTATCTAGGTGCCTATTTGTAAACTATATTGGGAATGATATCATTCACAAGTACGAACGATGAATCCATGAATTTTATACACTGATGCATGCATTTTAAAGTTAAGAACGTTGGACGGACATGTTTATGACATCACAGCTTAATCAAACATTTTACAGACGAAAAAAAGGGCAAGCAGTATAGTGAGCACAAATACTGATTTAATAGTAAATTTAACACATCACTATTATTATTATTATTATTAAAACTTCACGCTTGAGCTCCCCTTGTCTACGATTTCAAACGAAGATTTTCCGACGGCTGTGAGCTATAAATTCATGCTTAGCGTATCAATCTCTGCTAGATTAATTGTCTAACATGACGAACGATAAATCCATCGTACTATTGAGGTGATAGTTAAAATTTACCAAAATACCCTTGTATACGATAATCATATGCACTTGATAGTACCTAATAACCTCAATAACTGTACCTACCTAGAAATAACAGTACACTGGAAATAACTAATATTTTTTGTGTTTTTTTTTTTTCTGCGAACGTTTACAAGAAATGTATTGCTTAATGCAATAAACCTTAGTTTCATCGATATACAAAGCATGGACGCATAGTGTCTTTTAAACGTAAGCACTAGTTTTACTAGAAAGTGTGCACAGTACGAATTAAATAGCATATATATCGAATATATGAAAATAAAATTCTAAACTCATCTCAGATAGTAGATAGTGCAGAAAAGTAGTACGATACAACAAATAATGAGGACTGCCTGTAGGGTGCTCTTAAGCACTACACACATATAAGTAATCGCTTGTCTTGCCACTATCACAAACCAGCGGCGGTAACGGAGTTTATTCTGTACAAGGCATCCCTAAATATATTGCAATGGGGAGGCAATCAAAACAATAGAACGAACACCGTCGAGTGTTTATATGCTTATATGATTACATATTTATATTTTCATATCTTTCGTGTCACACTCTTAACAAAATTGATAGGCGAAAAATAAGCCAGCTTAGAGATTTTGTAACTATGTTGCGTTTTAGGGAGATCGGTAGGCAAAAATTAAACCAGGTTGTAGAAAGATGCTAGAGTGAGAATCCTTATCTTTGCGACTGCAGCACTTCTGGCTCAGCCAACGTTGAAATCCAATCATTAAAGATATTTGCAGCTTATCCTAGCACTGCCACGGAGTCTGATTTTATTACTTTCTCCATACACTCACGTTATTTTATTCGCTCCCATGTTAAGACGTACAAATTAAGTAGCTGCTAAAAAGCACTGGAGAGGCGATTTTTAACTCCGCCAAGGAGGTTATGTTTTCGTCGGGTTTGTCTGTCAGTTATTCTGTCTGTCATCAAGATAACTCAAAAAGTTATGAACGGTTTTGGATGAAATTCACAGGGATTATTAAGTATGACAGGAGGAACAGATGATTAACTTTTGGTGAAGATCCGTCAATCCATTTGTTTGTTTGCCTCAATTTTGTCAATGCCATAACTCAAAAAATTATGGACGGATCTTCGTGAAATTTACATGAAATATTAGGTTTGTTAAAATGAGTCAGTGACCAAATTTTCGGGATGATCTGTTTGTTTGTTCGTGTGTTTGTTGCTGCGTTTGATTTTTTGCTTGTTAACACAATAACTCAAGAAGTTCTAAATGGATCTTCATGAAATTTACAGGAGTTGTTGGTAATAGTAAAAGACATTAATGATTAAATTTTGGTGCAGATAGGTTAGTTCGTTTTTTATGTCTGAGTTATGTTTGCCATAATGTTTGCTAGCAGCATAACTCAAAAAAACGTTGAGCGGATCTTCAAGAAAATTGCAGAAAGTGTTATTATTGGAGGGCACAAATAATTAGATTTTGGTGTTTCTACAGAGAAAATCATGGTCTCAGCACCAATTTAAATTTTTTGTTACCGGTGCCTTGCTTGGTGAAGGTATGCGCTCTCAGAGCGCTCTAGTTTACAATCTGGTGGGCGCAGAATTTATTTTCAACTTAATTTTTTCCTTTGGCGCCGCAGTTTCCGTTTGGGCGCTAGAATTTCAGTGGACTGAGGGTATATCATACCATTAAGATAGGACACGCAACGGGGAATTTAATTAAATTCAGCGATGGATCACTGCCTACTAATTTAAATTGATTTTTTCGAATGTCATCTAAGGCAAGGCAGGAGAGTGCAACTAAAATGGATTGAAACACAGAGCAGTCATCTCTTATGACAATTTGAGTTGGCCGTAGAAGCATCATCTTCAGATGCATGTTAGTAACGAAACTCTGATCAATAAGGGTCCCACAATTTCCTCGCTGTATATTTTTTTTGACAGCGAGGGCAGTCTGGTAGCTAATATTATCTACCATTTCTACCAATTCATAGCGTAAATTGAAGTTAAAACTTTGAAAAACCATATTCTAAACGGGGTTGTACGGACCAAGAAAAAGAAAGAGTTATAAAAAAAAATGCTGATTAGAAAACTTAATGCAGCAAACGAACAACTGCAGCTGGGAACCGTAGATTAATAATCCTCTTGACTGCAGCCGCTGTGTTGCTCAGTATGAAATGAATGAGTGTTTAATGAGCTCTGACCTGTAGTATACGTGGTGCAGAATTCAATTTTCCAAATAAATATTCTTGGCGATAAATTTGAAAACTTCCTTATATGAAAGATTTGTGCCAACTTCAAATGCATCGAGGCTGTAGCTCACTAAATTTTTAGCAGTTATCCCTGTTTTGGTGACGAATTGGGAAATTACACCACCATCCCGACTGAGCTTCGTCAGATGTTACATGGCATAGGGAAACAAGACGTCCCTATTCCATCTTGACTGTAGCGAGGATCTCAACCTCAATTTTATTTCTTACGCGGAAATGAGTTTCCTGAGCCATGTCACCGGAGCCACCCTGGTGTCCGACAGCCCAGGCCGAGGTAGAGAAAAACAAGACCAGCTGCCAGGGCTTCGTGCTAGGGCACTGGGTCACCTGGGACTCTCTACGACAGGGTGCTTTGCAGGAATGACATTACTTAGTACGTTAAGAACCCTCACTGACGTAAAACTAAGACTGTGTGCGAGGTTAATGAAGCCACATTTCTTGTTTTAAATCGTTCACTATATGACTGGAACTGGGCGAGCCATAAATAAAAAAATGCAACAAAAATGATTACTTTGAAAACACATTGTATTCTATTGTTCGACGAACAACAGTTAAAAGTTGCGGTCCATAAAGTCATGACGCTGTTTACACTCAATTCAATACCATAACTTTCTAATACGAAATTTTTCCTCGACGATATAGAAAATGTAAAAATTTGTTTGTTAAAATATATTACTGAATATAAATTACGGAAGTAAAAGTACAACGCTCGGAAAGGTATTGTGGAATGTCATATTAACTTCCACAAAAGTTTGAAACTTTGCTTTGTTCGCATAAATACGTCGGACTCAATTTAGGAATATTACTCTAATCATGATATAAATATGGGATAGAATGAATCAACAACGTGGCTAAAACCAATTTCGTAAACAAACGCTTTTCGGATATCTAGCACTCTATCATCAGGATCCTGCAAATACAACGGATTATAATAATACAGTAAGAGGAGTTTCTGAATAAGTTCACTAAAGTGAATCGAGACAACCATTAAAATAGGATAAAGGAAGGAATATACTGAAGCAAGCAAACCATTTCCGTGCGTCCCGCAGGTCGGTTAATTAAGCCACACGATCGCTGCTGCATATGCCCACAGCGCCGTCTCCTCGTTGACTACCATATTGCCGTAAAATGAGGAATAATAAAGTACCAGTACGCGAATAAAATGAACAATAATAATCAAGCCCCTCTACTTCTATTATACTTCCATTAACCAATGAGTTGCATGCTGTATCAGGTCAGAAACATGGTTTCAAAAAAAAAAAAAAGAAACGGACTTAAATATTCAGGCACAAGTAAAATAAATGCTCTTGCGCTCCAGCTAAACTCATCTCGGCAGCAAATGCAAACAACGCACGCGTACCACGAAAAATAATAAATGAAATAAACAGAGAAGTATGCCGACGTCATATGAATCGTAACAGCGCTTATGCAAAGGCACGAATTATCTCTACGGGCAAGCCCAAAAGCAAAAATATTCTTTGATAAAGATGAGGGTAGTCAACATTTCTCGCAGTATTGCAGCGTCAACTGCCTTGGAAGCCTCGCTTTGTAATCCGGCGTATTTCAGTTCTGTATGGTGCCTTTAACCCTGACGAAACTATCCAGCTGAATTAGTATATGCAAAAATGGGCTGGACGGCGAGGCAAGAGGAAATCTTGTCGCAGAATGATGGTCACCATCTTTCGCCACGCGGGTGATGGCGGACACAACAAAACTGCTCGTGTTTTATCTCCAGCGGTGATAGACGCAAATATTCTCGCCAGTTGCCTTACTCTATGGGGCAAAAAGGAGCAGTACGCGCAAATTTAATGAGAGCAAACAGACCTTATTTGGGGGACTCTATTTTGTCTTGTGTACACTAGCATGAGCTCCTCTTCCTCCATGAAAGTTGCAATATTTTTTGTGTAAAATAAAATATAATTCTGGACCAAAGTTATCAGCACTGTCAGCCTAATTTTTGATGCAGTAAATCCCCAAACGGGAGAGAAAAGTTGATGAACTAAAATACGCTTTGGCAAGTGAAAAACTTTTACTGGAATTATTAATTTATTTTGGAGCTCACTTCCCCGTTTATTATGGTCGACGATCTCTGTAAGTCAACTTGTTTGCGAGCGGCAATCAAAACAGTTTTAAAGGCCGACATGTGCCGAATTACTTTAGAAACATTTATTGTAATGTATGGGAAACATAAATTTTCCGCACACTCTTATAGATATGTGAAGAAAGTAATTGGATGGAACAAAAATAATTGCTTCTCTGCATATTGGTAAATGGCATACAAATGAAACATATAGTCTAGATAGTTTTGGCACATACAAGCATGTTCAAGAAACAAAAACATAGGATTTTTCATATCTATTGTATTAGGATAGTCGAAAAAAATTCCTAATATTTCGTTTCTCCTGTTTTAGCAGCAATTACACATTTCTGTAGGCTTGTAAAAGCTTCTGGAAAAATTATTGTATGGAGATAATGTCTCATTCTTCCTAGCCGAAAATCTATATTTTTTCAGCTTTAAAGGTTGTCTTGCTTAAATCTGTTTTTCAGTTGTCGCGATAAATTTTCGATTGGATTCAAATCCAGCAATTGGCTTGGCCGAGCTTGTTGTAGAGGGATTCTGTATCCCTCGAAGGAGGCTAGTTAGTTTTCGACCTGGTTTTCGTGGCATGGTTGTCTTTATTAGGGGCGACTGCTGTGCATATAGGCAAACAGCGTATGGGTGTGCCTACCACGAGACAGTGGTAGTTAGAATTTGCGACAGTCCGAACAACTTAGATTTTTTCTCGGAGTCCTGTAACTAATAGAACGATATCTGACTGCTTTCTGACTGCCATGGCCTCCGTCGAAAGCTCTGTTGCAAGGACGGTGTTTGTCTTCGTGGGATGCTTTAATGTTCAACACAGGAAGTGGTCGAGGACAGTTTCCCCCACTTACCGCGATGGAGAGGCTGCTCTGGACTTTTGTACCTTAGCTAGTTAGTTAGTTATAAACTTTGTTTAACCTCCGTAGCCGCAACTCAGGCGTTCCAACAGAGATGAGCGTGTAGTATTTAAATACCACATAATTTTTCGCGTGGCCTACGTGCGCTACNNNNTATCTCGATCGACAGCCCACCTCGCGGAACAGAAAAGGAAATAGAGAACCTACCTAACTTTACAAAACTAACCTCGTCAGCAGGAACTACGGCCAGATGCTACATCCCCTGCGGAGAAGGCACTCGGGACCCTTGGGGCTACCTTGGCTAGTTGTACGCAGCTTGTTCAGGAGTCAACGCAATAGCTAGTAACAGCCTTGATCTCGTTAGGACTGATGTCCCTGAAGTTGATACTATGCCGGTGGGTTCACCTTTTGGAACATCTGATCGCTCCTACTCAGACTTTTTGTTGGAGATAAACCAGGTGGTGCAGCTGTCGATAGCAGGAGTGAAATGTATGTGAAGACCATGGTTAACTGGGATGGTATCGCTGCTGAGGTTTCCCTAGGCACGTATTGTGTGCCAATGTGACTGTTGATCACTGGATTATTTCAGTCATGAACATGCTTGTTCCAAAGAGGACCATTCTTATGGGGTCACGGGACAAACCTTGAGTTAATGATCCGTGCAGAGTAGATTTGGAGGCTAAATAGGCTACTTTTCCAGTTTTGCGGCGTTCACGTGGCCACGTTCTCTGATAGAGCACAGCATCGCTGAAGACAACGTTCCAGGGAGTCACTGAAGAGGGTTGATAATCCACATTGTCGATGAAGTGAGTTGAAGGGTTCATTCTTCGATACTGAGCGGTCATTAAAGCCTATTGTTGACCCCGGTAGTGGTATCGTGATTGAACCAATGACTTGTGGCAAGAAGAGCAGGGATCTGCGGTGTCCTTGTCTCTTGGATATTACTCCGAGGCTCGTTTACCGTCCTTGTTATTCAGATCTAGCAGTATACAAATGGTTTTTAAAGACCTTAATCCATCTGGCGGTCTAAAGCCTGTTGCCAAGTTTTCTCTATTTTATAAGAAACCTACTGGCATTCTCTCTCCTAAGCTCGCAGTGATTTTCCAACGCTTGATTCGGTTTGGAAATTTTCCCGTTCTTGGCGCACTGGGAATGTCATTCCTATTTCTGAAGTTCTAGTGTCGCCAAATATCGCCAATTATTGACCCATTACGTTAACGCCCATTTTGTGGGCGTTTGAGAACCTGGGGCTTGTAAGTTGGGTCGTTTGGCTGAGGTTGCTGGACTGCTGCGTACTGATTGGGTTGCGTACAGGTATGGCTTGGATTGTCGTGACGTTTTGTTGTCTATGTCACACCATTTACACGCCGCTCAGGGCCGTTGTTTTGGAGCACGCCTTATTCAGTTGGACTTCAGCTCGGCGTTCGATAGGGTCTACCATTTGGGTACACTGGACTAGTCAAATTCGTTTGTGTCGGTTGATGGGTTTTGTCAATCATTTGTGATTTTGTTACTGAGCGAACGCAGAGTGTATCCGTAAATGGTTGTTTGAGTGCTTTAGTCGAGGTGTCTTCGGGAGTTTTTCAGGGTAGCTGCTTGTTGCTCTTTGTTCAGTACTCTCCTACCTGGAGAACACGATGAACAGCGGTGCTAACGAGTCCACTTTGATAGCAGTGGTACCAACCTCCAGCAAGAGTAATAATATCGCACAGTCTCTATAAAGGGACTTATCGCGCATTAGTGCTCCTCTTGGAATAGGACGCTAAATGCTAGCAAGACTAGTCTATGATCGTCAGTCGGTCTCTGACACTTTTTCCACTGCATCCACCTCTGGAAATAAATGACACTTTGCCTCGCTGGTCTAACTCTCTGAAGATTCTCAGTGTCCTCTATGATGAAAAGCATACATTTGAAGCGCATATGAGATGGCTCGCGTCACGTGCTTCCACTAAAATTGGTCTTTTGCGTAAGATGATTACTGTGTTCAGTGACAAGGGTCCATAGAAGCTTTTATATATTATTGCTGCCGTTGTTGGAGTATTATGTTCACCGGTCTGGGTTTTGGATGCTGCCAATCACTTGTGTCTGCCGGACCAACTTGTTGGCTCATGCAGTAAGCTATGTGCTGAGAGTGATCTGGCAAATTTGTCCAATAGACGGATAGTGGTCTGCCTATGTATGCTTTATAAAGTGAAAAGTAACCTGAGACATTGGTTGTATTCTTCTGTCCCTGCACCAGAGGTCTTTGGGATAAACACAGGAGCTGCAGTTTATATCGATCCATTGTATTCTGGCCTGTTTTCACTTATAGTTTGCTGCCGGGATTTGTATTCGGCTGCGTAGATCTACAGACGTTTAAGTCACCTGTTAATGATGTTTCGATGGATTCATTTAGTAGAGTCTTGATCTTCCTGGTGTTGCATCAAGCTTCATTTGGGGTTTCATAACCTATCCATGGAGGCCGGGGCCTGTAATATAAAAATTATCACGAAAAATCATAATACTGTAATTGCAAATCATTTCTGAGCTGCTCTAACTTTGTGTTTCAGATAATTTTTCTGTTTAAATAATCATCTGTTAACTAATCCCAGTTTCTCTACTAAGTGCTACAAATATACCTCACAGTCTATCGGTGTTTGACTCATTCATTCTTCCGTCAGTTATTTCAAGTGTTGCAGCCCAATTAAAAAATTAACGGTCTTTGTTAATATTTCTTCCGCCATGCGTCACTGAAGGGATGATATTTTTTCACGTCATATGCAGGACCGTATTTTCTCCAGGCATTTGTTCGTTACGAGCAAAGAGCTGGATTTTTGGGTCATCTGACCATAAAATTACTTAAATAAAGTCGACCTCTTCAATTATGTGTTTAGCTAATTGCAATCTTAATATTAGGAGCCTCTAATTTTATAAAAGGAGAGTCTTGAGGGGCAGCGTGACTTTAGATCTTGTGGAGTTCATCACTGATTATTTTAATCATTTATTTATTTTTGCATACATTCATCTCACTTGTGCTGAGATCCGTCTATAGCTCCTGTCGAGTAAGAAAAGGACTATTCGTAACTTTCCGTATTAGTTGTTGCTCATTTCTTTAAGAAATTTTTCGAGTAGCTCGAAGTGTTCGGTCCACTTCTTCACAATGAATCCTATTGTGCTAACAGGAACAATCAGAGTACGTGATATGCAGTGATTGCATATCATAAATTATTTGCTCTTGCGTACATTCTGAGAGTTCTTTTTGTTTATACCCATGGCTTATACCGTGGTAACAGAAGGCTTTGCGTGTACCGGTGTGCTAAAGGTGCCGGGAACGAGCCCCGAGCCTGGTAAGCGATCTTTGTGGCGCCTGGTGCGCAGAGTCTGTAAATTTGCTTGGTGTGTGCAGCTACCGTGGGGGCGCTTAATTACCTTGCTCAGAAATGGGAGGGTAGGGGGAGGGGGTCGTTGAATCTTCTGCTATTGCGCCAGTGTTCATAACGACGTAACTTCGTCTGAAGCGCATTGGTATTAATGATTTTAACATATTCAGTTATTTCACCAACTTAAATCTAATAATACTGCTACGGGTATTCTGAGAATGCATTCAACCAAATTGGGACCGATGGAAATGTAGTTAACTTTCTTAAATACCCCAAGTCACTGAGCTCGATGAAAGGTTATATTATTTTCAATGCAACAGCACTGTTAAACTAATCTGAGATATCGTGCGTCTGTTATAGTAAGATACACACGCGTATGACATGATATAAATACATTGAATATATGCGTATCAATCACACTTTGAAGGAGCGAAAAGAGAGAGCACGAGATTTATATACTCACTGAAATCATTACAGTGTATGTGTCGGAAAGAAAAAATACATCTAATTCGTAAAAAATCGCATTCGTATTAGCCACATTGACGCGAGATATTGCTCCCGATCAATAGTAAGCAAAAGCGAACTTCCCTAAGTAAAAGTGCAGTGTAAGTATGAGCCCGGAGGGCAATGCGGGTTCGGGGCTGTTGGTTCTGAGCAAGAAGTTTGAATAGATGTCAAAAATCAAAACTGCTTTGCTCAGCGACTGCCACGGTATTACCGTGCGACACTGTACTATGCTGTCTGCTATAGGTTTCCGCGAGGAATAGATATTTTGCGCTTCTCTGGCAAACTGTAGAGCGACGGGAGTAGAGCGTCAAACAATATAGGAGCACTTTTCTTGAACGCCGTTTCAGGTGGGATTGAGATGAACACAATGAACGTTAATTTTGATGTATTTTTTTTTGCAGAATATTGACAAGGGAAGGATAAAGACGATATAAACAGTACACATCCGTAGTTAGTGTTACACTGCTCCCAAAAAATGGCCATAGTGTGCCACACATAACTTCTGCCGACACTTGAGTTTAAAATGTTTATCACCTGCGAACAAAGTGGGAGAGGTGATTATGTTTTCGTTGAAGATTTAAGTATATATAGTTATATATAGATGTCTGTCCAAATAGAAAACAAGTAAAAGGAGTTGCACAATTTCCATAACTATTAGCAGGGAGTGTGGTGGGCTGACCTAGATGTGACCCATGCCAAAAAACTAAGCCTAGCTGACTATAAAAAATGACGGCATTGAATTTGCCTCCACCGCGGCAGATTGTCTTGCATCACGAAGCGTTCTATTTTTCATATGTTATTATTACGGTGAATAACTAAAGCCTCAGTTTCCACAACAACGGCGATCTAGCAAAAGGAGAAACAAGAGACAGCTGGCAATAAAAATGACGACGATGAAATTTGCTCCCACCGCGGGTGATGGTCTTACGTCACGAGGCGTTCTAGTTAAGTACTGACTTTGAAAATGCAGCATGAACTTCAGGTCGCAGTATTGATTCACTCACAGGTATTAGCATTCCCTTGTTTCTTTTTAAAGTGAAATAAGCCACGGTTACATTTAGTGAACACGAAATATTTGCGGCCCATCTTTCAGATTCCCTGTATTCCAGGATCTTCATTGGCCGCGGGATTTAAATTTTAATGCAATAATCTGGCACAACGCACAGCGTCACTTTATCATAATACTGCAATCTACGGCGCGAGAACCTTCAGACAATGGGCAGAATCCGTAATGTCTTCGGAGAGAGCACCTTCACGAAAATGAAAAGGTATAACGCGACTCTTGCCAAACTTACACTTACTTATTGGGCCAATACAGCAGCAAATAATAACCTGCAAACAACACGAGAATTTACATTTTCTAAAGCCCGCTGCAGACGATAGTCTTTTGTCCTCTGTTTTCACTTCACCGCGTTCGAATACTTCGTATTGTCCTCACAAACACGACTGTGTGTCTAGCAAAAGTTTCGATAAAATGTTTACCGTCGGATCCGCTGGCTCAGTAAGTATCACCAGTGCAGTGTCATGCATGCGACTTTTCAGATTTTTAGCGAATGTTATGTTAGGTAGTAGTTCCCTCATTTGTTTTTTATTCAGACACAGCCACACATTCGAACGCTGTGAAGTGAAAATACTGGACAAAAGACTACCGTCTACACTCTACAGCGGTCTTATGAGTGATACTTTCTGCTTATGTTAATTAAATTCCTATTTTTCGGTTTCAATCCTAGAAAAAGTGCAATTATTGTTTCTGAGATTTGACATTTCACATGAGGTACGCCTATAAAAGCTCAGATTCCTTCCCCGCAACAATTGTTTTCAGATATGCAGTTTTCTTTCAGAACAGCAAAACAGGTTAGTTTACATTTGAGATAATCAGACGAAGGCTGTCAGGGCTGAAATGCCCATATCATCCTCGTTTTGCATTGCCAGGATACACGCATCAGCAATAGGAAAACTTAATATAAACCTTTTAAAGCATGATAGCTCCTATATTTCGAAGAAACATTTCAATACCAAGCAAATCCTCACGTAAGGCAGTAACAGAATTTATCCAAAACAGTAAACTGTATTGTAATCAACATGTTTTCACTGTTAGTACAAACTTTTTACTTAAACACGATAATATCACCTACTGCCGACCGATATTATGAAAGTTACCCTCATCTTTGTATGCCACTATTGCAACTTTCTTTATCCTCCACATTTTCTTTCTCTTCTTCCTCCCCCTCTTATGGACCGCTATCTCTGCCTCCATTCCCGGTCGTGAGCAATGGTCAGAGCTATCTGTCTCCTCAGCACCCTAGCTGCCCAAGTCCGACGATTCGTATTCATGGCAGTGCCAAAACTTCCCTAAAAAACAACCTTAAGCAAGCCACACTGACAAAATCCGTCTTCTCCGACTTCCTTCAAGAACCAAACGATCAAGCCCGCAAGTTTTTTTTATCCAGTCTAGAATGATGGGCGGTGGCGCAGATACTCCATAAAAACATCACCAAACTTAAGACATTTGCCAACAAGATAAACAGCCCCCGGAATAAAAGAAGTAAACTTATAAGATGCCGCATTTTATCGTTTTTAGCACGGGGGTTTTTCTAGTAAGAGCCTTGCGGTACATAGCGTGTGTGGAGCTTGGGAAAATCATTCAGGCAACAGCAGCTGCAGCTTTCTAGCAATGAAAGAATGATAGTAAGATAGTCAAGTCGCTGGATATTGTCTTGCTTTTTTGACTGCAGGGACGTCAGATGAAGCCAGGCCAACAACATTTTAAATTATATTGTAGGCTTATTTTTCTTATTAAACGTAGAGCGAAAGAGTCATTTTAAGAGGCTTCAGAATGACTGATCAACACACAAAAATACCAGAACTATAAAGATTAAATTCCCAAGACAAGAAGTAACATCAAGAAGAAATGTACGCAGTGGAATAGACACTACAAGCGATGTGCGGCCGCACAAACAGAGCCCTACGCTATAGTCTATAGAGCTTCGCTTTTGGTTCGTTCCTGCGGGCTGGTAGAAAATGTCTTTGGTGTATATGGTAAAAATTATTCGATTGCCCGAAACGTTAGTGCTTATTTTTCGAAGGAAAGAAAAAGATTAATGTATATAATCATTAAATTTTTAATCAACCTACTATGAACCACTTCGTTGCACAAAGTGTATCAATCTATCCTTCTACTCAATAATATCATATTCCCAGAACTGCGGCGGTTTCATTGCAAAAAACTCATCAACATATATTTTCAATTCATCTAAGGAATTGAAATTTTTACCATTAAGACTATTTTGCAAAGACCTGAACTGGTAGAAATCTCAAAGAGCAGTAGCTGGTGAACGTGGATTGTGCAGTTAGACAGACATTCTAGCCATAGTGTTGCAATGTTTGTCCGCTTTCCGAAAAAATTTGTGATTTTGCATTATCCTGATGAAAAAAAAAACACTTTTCTTATTGGCCAAGGCTGGACGTTTTCCTTAAATTTCTGTTATTAAATCGTCCAGTTGTGCGCTGTGTTTCTCAGAATTAATTGTCTGGTTACTTGGGAGACGACCATAGTACAGAACTCTTTTCCAATCTCACTACACACAAAACAAAACGTTCTTAGGGTAAGGACATGCTTTTGGCTTAGGGAGGCTCATATCGCTTACTCCATGCTCGTTTTCTCTTAACATATTGGTAAGCAATCCAAATCTCATCTCGTCATAATTTGCTTTAAAAATAAAAAGGCGTGTTTTCATTCCGCTTGTAAAGCAAATTACAGATGGAACTGCGATCCACAATATTCCTCTCACCCAAGTCATGTGGCACCCAAACATCGGAGCGATATGCGAACCTATAAGCACTACAAGGTGCTTATGAAAGGCGGATTTTGATACAATAAGGCTTTCTGCCAATTCTCGGGTTGTGCTATGTTGGTTATTCTCAAACAACTACTTCATTTGGTCATTTACTCTAAAGGATGATCTGTCTGATTACTCTTTATCAATAAGGCACCTTTCTCTAGCTCGGAATGTTGCAAACCACTTCCGTACAATTTCTCGGGTAACGAAACAAGTTAAATTGCCCATACTTCTTTGGTTGCTTGTGAGCTATTTTTTTCATTTATGGATATATAACAGCATCAAGTGCCGATAATGAATTTTCATTTTCAGTTTGAAAGGGGTACAGAATGAATACACGTTATAGGATCTCAGACCTTCTTCCATGAAAAGCTATCTTTAACTGTGCTTTAAATGGAAATGTTGTGAAATCATACTTACTGAACAAAAAAAAAACATTATTACTACTACTACAGACGGAATGGGTTCAGTGGTCCGTCTACTACCAGATATCTAATCTAATTAGCTAGAGGATAAAGTGATACGGTTACGTAAAGAGTACAAACTGGAGTGAAGATGGCATGGATAAAAAAAATAACGGAAAAGGTCATGAAATGTTAGTTGGAAACTTTGCTCTTGCACCTACGGTATTTTCCACAAAGAAGTTGCAGCATAATTGGGCGTCTACGAATCTCACATAATGAACACATTAGGAGAACACAATTGCCCATGCGCATCCATCACGAAACTTGGCACCATCGAGAAAACGAGGAAAGTTTGCATTTGCCATCGAATGCGATCGCACTTCTCAATCTTCGTAAGAAATTTGAACTTGTGTGCGGCTGATTATGGAGGACAGGATCATCTTTCATGTGATTGAAAGAATGGCGCCATTGTTGCTGAATTGCGTACCATTTGGAAGGGGGGAAAAGGAGAGAGAGAGAGAGAGGAAGCGGCAGTGAAAGATTAGGGCGAGGAGAAAGATCACCACGCCTAAAATTCGGGTCGAGCGGTGCACTTATCGATGACTGATGAAATGGGAGCGGGAGGGCGACGGGCGAGCAGAAGATAATATTATCGCTCGGAATTCTCGGAACAAGTTAACACGGGTTCGCTGCATGTTCGCACCCAGTCCGCAGAACCAGGAGTCTGCCGCTCTCTCTCTTTCTCTTTTTACATACAATTTATATGCTCGAGTACGTAATCTCTACACGATTAAGTCCTAGCATGGCAAATCCGCTGAAGGCTACATCCTGCATAGCTATTTCCCCCCTTTATTTTGAGCGTTGTTCCCATAAAACACCTTAATAAAGACAGAGCTGTTGCAACGGCAGGGACACGTGTGCTCAAAACAGCCTGTGTAGGAGACTGAAGCTGTTATAAACAACGGCTTCAGCCTCCTATAACGGTTGTTTGAAGCACACGTGTCCCTGCCGTTGCGAAAATGTTACCTGTGTCCAATCAAAAATTACTTCCTTTAAGATATGGTAATAAAAATTGCTGCCACCTGAATTTCTTAAAATCTATGAAAATGTTTTCTGTCTGAAACTATTTTGAAAGAATAGAAAATATTGGATATTTGACACGACGTTAAACACATTTACTAAATGGTTAATGCATGCAACAACTGAACAAAACTTGCGGTCTCAATTATTTATTCGGTATAGGTAGCTGTGAATTTTCCTATCAGCGGTAATAATGAATTTATCGAAAAAAAATATTTTTTTGTCCATTTTCTACTCTACTACGCTAATATGGACGCCTGTCTTGCTGAGCACATGAGGTGCTGTGATGGCAAGAGCCGCTTCAAGCTATGTAATTCTGACTAATACTGAAACAACATATTGACGCATTGCGAGCAGCCTTTGTATGAGTCACTTTTTTTTTTTTAGTTATCGCACCTGCGAAACTGGTCCATCATGTTCACTCTCGGTTATATAAGTGCTCTTACTGCCGCCTCACTAGAAGTCGTAAACCTGCAGGTATGATCATTAATTTTCTTCCTCAAGCGGTATTTACATAAATACATGTCTGACTACAGCAAAAAAAAAAAAAAAAGCAGAAGTGCCGACTGGTTTGCATGGCAGCGCCGTAAATGCTTTAGCGATTTCTTTTTCACTGCGCTCAACGTTACTTACTGAAATTGAAATCTACCTATGTACAGTGGATGCCTATGGGAGCCCGCAGCATTAAACTTACATCAACTTTGCTGCGTCAGAACCATATTACCTATTTTCTAATGGCGCGTTGAGTATTGAAGAGCAGCTAAGCTCTGTTGAACTTATTGTGCTCGTATATTCATACCTGAACGTACTGCAAATGCAGCATTAGAACGCCGACACATTCAGTACCGTCACGGCTTACATTGTTGGATTATCGCGACACCCAACAGACCTCAAAATATAACACAAGAACAAATCATTTTATAGATAGCACAAAAGAAGCATGCGTCAACTTGACGTTGCGTTTGCCGAAATCTATCTCCATTTGCCGTGGCTTTCCAGTTTGTTCAGAACAATCATGTCTCGCAGCACAGGGCTGGCGTAAGGGGGAGAGGGCGGCTCGTGGAGATGGGGGGGGGGGGTTGGAAGAACGATGGAAGTGAGTGTGTTTGCACGGGAGAGTTTGCCCGTTGCAATTTCGCGCCGTACACAACAGAGCTGAATTCTCAAGATGAATAGAATTTCGAAGCTGCGTGCTGTTGGCAAGGATGTTGAGAATTGGGAAGTTGCGTGGCACTCCAAGGAAATTAGGCACCGAGTACTTCTTTGGTAAAATTTTGCGAAATTATTCGTTACCGTAGACATGATATCGGCCAAGTGAAGCTTACTAAAGCTTGAAGTAAAACTACCGTATCTCAAACCAGTATCTAACTAAAGACAATGTTACTTAAGTTCATAAACCTGTGTAAGTACATACACCTACATCTTAGAACTCATAGCAGTTTTTTTTTTTTTTTTGCATCAAACTTATTAGCTAACGATACCTCGTCCCTTGCGTACTTTGTGAAGCTTCGAATGAAGTCCTGGTAAAGCTTTCCACGCCGCCTCAGGTGTGTGGAGTCACGTTGCTGTTTTTTTTTCTCATAGTTACCGATCACAAAGACAGCCAGTAGCGAATTATCTCCACAGTGACCGTAACCGCTGGTATATCAGGCATTATTCTTAAATGAGAATCCAGCAAATTTTGCTCTTTTATTACTCTCATACCAGTGGCGTTTCGAATATGCCGCAGCATTTGTTAAACAATCTTACTCCCCATACACTGAAGCAATTAGAATATTTTGTCGCCACACCTTTGCCACCACGTCTGCATATCGCAAGTCCTCCCAATTCTCTTTGCGTGACTGGTGACTATCCACTCATCCACATTAACAGTGATAAGTTACAGAATTTACCAAACATATATAATTATAATGCGTTCAAATCTTCACTGTAGTGAATACATCTGAGACATTTAAGTTGTTTGTAGTAGTCATCCTCATGCATGCCTCGAATAATAGCATTGAACGATCTTCGAATAGCGTCAAGCGTTTCTAGCTTGTTTTTCTCATATTCAGGATCCAAAGTTGAGAACAGTACCATATTATTAGTAGAGTTAAGTGTTTTTTTTTCAGAAAATGAGCATAACATCTAATTTGCCTGACAAAAACAAAAAAAAATCGCAAAACCCACCCACTCCATTTCTCTCCCACAGCGATAACTTCAGTTACAACATAGCCTTCAAAGGCTTCGTCGTCTTGCTTTCTCAAGACAAAATCCCTTAGAACTGTTTTTTTACAATATCATGCCCATCAATCACTAGCAGTATATGGCGTGAACTCAAAACTATTAACTTTTCCGGGTCTAAGAAAGCAATCCAAATTTCGTTTATATAAAAGTCATATTATTCTTTACCCACCGTTGGCAGATACCTTCCAAGTCTTGTTGGATTGACAGTACGTCTACCGCTGATTTCACAGCAGCTAATATTCATGTGTCGTAAGTAAATGACGGCAGATCTGCATGGCTGCATTTCAACGATTATCATAAAAAAGTACAGGCCCAAGCACGGTGCCTTGTGGTACTCCACAGAGTACAAACTGTTTTGAAGACACTATATTGTTGACTGTCAAATTGCAAGTTCTATTTAGCAGGAATGCTTCAACTCACCGAAGGCATTTTCCACAGATACCCATACGGTAATGTTTTAACATTAGGATTCCGTACTCAACATAATGAAAATCCTCAACAAAACCCAAGTATATTACGTCCATATTTTTCTTTTGATACGGAGACTGTTATGGAATCATGTTTCAAAAGCTGTCAAGTGGAAAATTTGTGTCGAAAATCAGGTTTTGATGTTGAGTTTGCCAATCAACTCTAAATAGTGTACTAGGTGTTACGGTACACTCTTTCAAAAGTTTTTTTTTTCAACGTCTCTATAGTTAGTGAGACTAGGTCTATAGTTAAGTGGATCCGTACTGCTTCCAGTTTTGGTAATAGGAATAACGATTGCAAGTTTAAAAGTGTTCGGTAGTACCCCTTCATCCATGCATGACTTACGCCAAATAAGGTGGAGGTAATAAGAAACGCTTAGCTTGCATATCTTGAGGATTTTGCAAAAATAGCATTTGGCCCTGAAGCACGGCTTCCGCGATGTTCATCGATGGCTAATTCAGTACTTAGGTTTGTGAATTCAAAGTTTGTCAAGTAGTTACCAGTTGCTTCTAATAATCAAGTTTTGGAGCTACTGGTCTGTCTGCTAAAAACATTCTGGTATTGAAAAGAAACAAAATGTACGACAGGTACATTCTGACAAGGCGGGGCTCACACTCTATCCCTCTGTGGTGAAATAATATCCATCATGTAAGGCAGGAGAGCCCAAAACGGTTACCGTACAACGCTTTTGGCATGTCTGTAAAACAACATGACGCGCAACTATTACCAACAACGCCGTCTCTAAGCAGAAGGTTTCCGGAAGGACACCCTAGCTCTCTATTTAGCTGCAGACTTTCTCATCAAGGACAGTATTTACTAGAGTTATCATTTTTCAGTTACTTATGTAGGCATTTATCGGCGGCCAATAAGTAAATAGTGAAAGGTATCCGATATCATCGCATAAATGCCGATTAATTATCGATTGGGAAGTAGCATGGCGCGATCTTTTCCAATGCAGTCTTCACACTGTGACGCTCCCAGCATAAACTAGCAGGGAGACAAACACATTGACATCTATGTAACATGTAGAACAATAACTCTGCCGCTTTGCATAAACTTATCAACCACATCAGATATCGATGACTGATGGCCACTAACCAGAAATTCTCAGCCACCGGTCACGGAGGACCACACAGGGCAGCAGGTCGTGTATACGACCGATATAGGAGCCTTGTGACCACCGTGCCCTCAGTTCAATAGGCGTATTGGCAGCACTGGCCGAAAGGCATTCGACCAAAAAATACTCGATGCCATTGGGTGAGAGGTCGCCTCCGTCCATCGCTCAATGCTAAATGGTGTGTTCGGGCGAACCTATTGGAAAACATCCCATGAAAAGGAGCCTTTCTGAATAGAAATGCAAAGTGTGGCACAAGGAGACATTGTGACCAAAAAACCCCAAGCGGCCATGGATGACTGGTCTCGGATAAACGACCTCGTTCCGGGGAACACCAAAAAGATGGCCTGAAATGAGGGCGACAACACCCCGTGAGGTTCACAGGATTTTTGGCCAGCACTGCTTTGGAGAACTGTCGAGAATATTCATTTATGTATATGAAACTTGAGATCAGAGGAGATTTCCATCGAGAACTTACGAAATTGCACGGGGAGAGAGTGTAGTCTGAATCAGATGAGGCAGCCAAGACAGAGCAAAGATAACTAAAATAATATCTTCATGCCGGAATGGATTTCGCGTTAGTTTTTGCGAGGAGAAAAAGAATCTCGTTGGGATATTAAAAAAAAACGGAAAGTTTTTTCAGATGAATATTATACACAGGTAGCAAGCCTAGAGAATTTTACATTGGTTCATATACGTATTTATTTTTGAGCGATAGTTTTGGCCGAATATTAAACTGCCAATTTATACCCATAGGATGTTCGGCCTGCATTAATCGACGCCAAGCTTAATTGGTGCACTGAAGTTGTTCAACGTATCAACTTCCAGCATGAAAATGCATAGAACCGATGTATCACCTACTGCTATCAAATCAAGAGGGCGTATCAAGACACTTGCTCAGAAGACCAATGTGTCCTGATTTACTTATTGAAAAAATACTTATGGTATGTATAAAATATAAAGTTGCCTAGGAGACATGCACAGCGGCGCTAATAAGAAGATCTGGAAGCGCTTCAGAGCGACAGAGTAAAGCAGCGTTTTGGCAAAAGCATAACAAGCAGCCGCAGCTCGCATGCATGAATATTTAATATTGACAACAAGCCTATCATGCTAATATATACTAAATCATTGATGCGAAGCGTATTAAAGCTACGTGGATGATATAATTATTTCCATTCGTAATTCTAAAAGCTAGTCGTCCAGCACAGTGAAACTAAGTGCATTAATCCAATGACTAAGCTTTAGGACAACACGCTGTATGGGGTCGATAAACGCGATGCAAATCTCCCCTCATAACAAATATACGTAGTACGCGCTGCTGCTACAAACAATTGGGCATACGCGCAAGTACACAAAGCGCTACAAGACACAATCAGCGGGGCATACAGGAGACTAGAGGACAGTCGATAGGCAGGATCGATTCGGTTTAGTGATTCGTGTTCTGTGGAAGTTTTGAAGTCTCCGGATACGTTTAAAATCTTGACGATTTCGGTGTGCAAACAAACTGCGTATCAAAATCTCTAAAACTGAAACGCATTGAGAGACACGGGGGCCTTTAACATGAAGAGTACAGAAGCAAACCAGCACGAAAGTAAATTTCTGCGAAATCCTTCACTCCTCTGTCCATGCATCGATGGGACTGAGTCAAAAGCTCCAGTCAAAAGTTCGGTCTGCATGAGATCGTCACAAAATGGCGTCTCTGGAATAATGATAATTTCTGACAAGGCATCGATCACAGAAAATGGAGCACAGTATGCAAGCAACCTTGCCAAAATATCACTGTCTATTATCTCGATACATCTCTTCACTTTAAGAGTTCGATTTGAACGAGATCTTTACGATCAAATCTCTGGAACCGAGACCATCTCTGACAAGGTACAAGACCCTCCAAAAATGGAGTACAGCAAGCAAAAAACCTCACCAAAACATCACCTTCTATCAGTAGGGCACATCTCTTCACTCAAAGAGTTGGGCCAGCAAGAGAAGTTGGTATAAGTCTCCGGAACCGAGGTTAATTTGTGGCAGAGCAAGTTGGTTGATATGGTGGCGCTCTCGCTAGTAGCTCTTAGCGTGGCACATCAGGCGGTTAGGAGCGGGCTCATATGCAGTAAAGAGGAGCCACAATGTCCGTTCTCAGACTCGCCTAGAAGCTTAAACACTTTGTGAGATCAGAGAAGCGAGGGAGCGGAGCATAAAAGTAAAATTAAACTTGAGTATTAAAAGCAGGGAAGCTAGAAAAATGTTTGGTATTCAGGGTAGTACAGAAACAATACTCAGTACTGAAGATGATAGGTAATGAATTCCCGGTAAAAATTCAGCTTCACAGGATATAGCTCGACTGCTTTTGTGGTACGGAGAATATTCAGAAGAAAAATATCTCACTTGAATGTTTTTGTACGGAAAATAAATAACTTATGTTCTATGATATATATATATATATATATATATATATATATATATATATATATATATATATATAAATATATATGCATGTTATTAATATCACTGTCTTGAAAACAGTTTAGATTCGACGTTAGTTTGAGTTTCTTTGAACATAATGTGGTACTTCAAGAGCAAGAGAGGAACAGGCATATTCTACGCCGAATGAAACCTGGAACCCACGCACGAGGGTGTGCCCAAAATGGTTCTAGGCGTATAAGAACAGGAAGTCATGAAAGAAATGGAAGGCGAGACTACATAACATTATTAAGTATATACTCGTAAAAGTAGTACGAAGCAAGGTGGTCACGAAACAAACATGTCCCAGTGGCCTAGCAAAGGCAATAATAACCAATATAAGGCCTGCTGGGGTTGCAACTGGAGGGCTTACAAGTATAACTAAATTAATGAATTAAAGTCTTCGTTAAAATATACTGTGTTGCTGCACTAGTCATATTAGCCCTCCAGCTCCCCATAACCGAAGATAGCCCAATTCTATATCTTTTTCCCCACAGGAAGGGAAGGACTCAATACAATATATCTCACTATTTTAGTAAACGGAAGCTTGAATATATTCTAGTGACCTTCTACAGCTAAACCGTTATACTGTTTTTATACAACCTTTGCTATAATGCGTGCACGAAATACATGATTAGCAAGTAGAAATAATTGTTCTAGCAGCAAGAAGAAGAAAACCGTGCAAAATATCTGCGATGCGACTTGTGGAACTTTCGACGAACTCTCAAATGCGTTTTTCCCTTGTCATCAAATATGGCCGTACATACACTCTGGTTTTTATGAACTCTTATTTACAGTCGAATCTCATTGAATCTAGAGACCAGACGCCAAAAACTGTATGGCAATGTAATTTGCGGGTATCAGTGCTATCAACCTAGAATAATAGTTTCGCCATACTCAAAGTACACTTATATCTGCTATGTTTAGAATGCAACTGGTATACAAACCGATTCAGTCCTGATTAAGATGACAACTATTCAGCTTGGTTAAATTGGGAATTTCGGGAGATCTAAAGAAAGAAAAGGGATCTTTGCTCTATTTTTTGTGAAAGGAGGAGAACCATGTACTGCCAGTAACCAGAAAATAACGAACTAGGAGATAGCGAAACCTGTAACGAGTCTTCTTGGAGTAAAGCTTGCCATCCATAATACATGATAAACATAACCATATACACTAAACGAAAAATCCTGAGCTCCCTACCAACATCAGTTCAACATTGAAGATTCTGTGTGTTGACGCACTGCCGCTAATCCGTCCCAAGTTAACTCAAGTCAGAGAAAATGTTGCGAAAATATTTACGGAGAAGTAAAGTCAGCGTGATCATCCCAGTCCAAAATACGGCTGCTGACATAGCAAGAACGGCACAGTCAGGGAAGGTTTCNACATTGAAGATTCTGTGTGTTGAGGCACTGCCGCTAATCCGTCCCAAGTTAACTCAAGTCAGAGAAAATGTTGCGAAAATATTTACGGAGAAGTAAAGTCAGCGTGATCATCCCAGTCCAAAATACGGCTGCTGACATAGCAAGAAAGGCACAGTCAGGGAAGGTTTCTTTTTCGTTTAAGCCGCATTCAGTTAACTGATAGGAAGCATGGGAATGATACATAATGGAAGCCAGCGACAGAATTCTGCGACCTTAATTCCAGCATCGATAAAATGAAGACGGCGCTGCGAGTTGGTCATCAGCGATCCGGGGTCGTTGGATCAGAGCAAGTGCCGCTCAAGTGGCGCTGACTCAGCAGAGCGGCAAGCGCTACTGACACAACCAATCAGCTAACCCCACTGCAAACACAAAAATTATCACTTCGTTTTAGGAATCTAAAAAAGAAAATGTTTCGATGAAGAAGAGAAAACCTGAACTCGCTGAGTTACTCAGCGACGGCTTACAGGACATCTGGTGAGGAAGAGCTGGAGATGAGCATTATTACATCGACATGCTAGAGAATTATAAGGACGCAGCCACTAATATGTTTTAGAAAAGACGCCGGCTTAGCATATAGCTTAGCTCTATAGAATGAACGACAAAAAATCAGTTTCCACGTTTTAAACTAGAAAAAAAGCTGTTACAGAAAACTCAAGAACTCAAACATCAAAACACGAGGCAAAAGCGTCGAAAATTTCGTCGACACCCCAGTGCAGTACCGATACACAAAGGCTTCAAAATATTCTTCGGATCTGTATCCCCCTGATGCTGGAAAGCCAGTATAATGCAAATGCATGGAAGCGAAAATGGCCTTCCAGAAATGCAGCAAGAGGAGCAGGGCCTAGGAGCATCAGTGGCAGCTGCATTGCCGTGGCCACAGATCTCGGCTTTAAGTTGGCCTATCGGACCATGTAGCTTTTGCCTGTAGCCTGACCGCAGTGGCGTCTATGTGACAGTGTCATGCTTTGCACCGTTGCCTTGTAGGTTTGTGCGGGAGTGTCATGCCCTACACCGTGGCTCAGTGGCTGGTAGGGCTAGTGTGAGCGAGTCACGCCTTGCACCGACACCAGGACGGGTTTTTATGCAAGAGTGTCACGGCTTAGTTGTCTAGGAGGGCTCATGTGAGAGCGTCATACTTTCGTACACCGTAGCTGCTAGGGCTTGTGGGAGCGTGTCATGCTTTGTATGTAGTTGTAGCGATGGTAGATAGGGTTTGCGGGAGATTGCTGTGGCTTGCATCGGCGCCTGGTAGCGCTTGAGTGAGAGAGTAGTATGTTTCACACCTTGGCGTGGCAGAGCTTGTGCGAGTCATGCTCTACACCGTAGCGTGGCAGAGCTTGTGAGTAGTAGGAGTAGAAGTTTTTACTAGCGCTTCAGTGGCACACTGCCTATATCGTGCCGAACTATTCCTGTGTTTAACCACAGGCTCGTGCGCCGACTAGGGAGCGTTTTAAATTGTCAATGATTTTTGTCTCGGCTTTTCTGCCGGTAGGTCTAAGAGCGGTCGGTGCGCTTCTGACAGAAAAAAACACGCAAGTTGAGCATCTCCAACCCCCGGGCGCAGCTGAACGCATTTGCTCAGCTACGCCGCACAGGGGAAGGAAACGAAATACAAGAAGGTAGAAGTCTAGTGGGCATAGGTCGGCCACCTCGATCGGCAGCCCACCTCCCGAAATAAAAGAGGAAGCATTGAGGGCCTACCTAACTTAACAAAACTAACCTCGTCAGCAGGAACTGCGGCAAGTTGCAACATTCGCTGCGGAGAAGGCACTAGGGAACCTTGGGGTCAGAGCTTGTGAGAGTCATGCTCTGCACCTTTGCCTGGCAAAGCTTGTGAAGAGTGCCATGCCATGCACGATTACTATCATTATAATTATTTCAGTTCTTTGAGCCTGCATAGACACAATTATGGTGGTTCAAGAGAGAAAAGTGAAGGGACATGTAGCATGTCGACAGAAACGTGGAACCCATGTACGAGGGTAGATCAACACGCATAGGAACAGCGAGTCAGGAGAGAAGAGAAAGACCAAACGAAAGTGAGATCAGTATAGGAGCATGAAAACAGAAAGAACAAAGTACGTAGATGTCCCGAAGGCCTAGTAACTGGCTAAGGTAATTTACAAATCTCATGGGGTCGCTGTTCCCCACAACATACGATGGGTGAACCTAGCTAAGCTATTCCTATGGCCCCCGCGACTGTCTGTGAAGACGAGCATCGCGGACTACGACTACGACTACGACTACGACTACGGGCTAGAGGCACGGCCCTGGCACGCTTGTTATGAACGAACGTAAATCAATAGATTAAGCTCCAAATTACGATCACTAAGCACTATTTTTCAGACAGACGTTTATAAATTAGCATTACGATATCGAAACTGGGGTATTGCTTTAATAACGTGGTGTTCTGTCATTCGACTTTGATTAAGAACATTGCATTGTCCGTCTTGTCGGTACAAGAGGTGGGTACAAGTTTATCACCAGCCCTACTGGAGTCACTGATCCACCAACACGATGTAAGATGTCAACCTCTGCACGGAATAGAATTAGGCCAGCGGGAAGCGCCTCTGTATTCGCCACCGTTTCTTGCGCGAAAAAAAAAAAAGAGAGTAAAACTGGAGCAATATTTTCTCCTGCGCTGATGTTATTCACGAGAGCCTGGCAACATACTCAGACTGTCATGAACTTCAACGAAATGAGGCCAGGGTGCTTTCATTAACGAATGCAGGTGTGCCTGTAGAGATTCAGAACACATTCGGTGTGGAAAATTGCGCATTTGTACAGTACACAAAGCGACAATACCACACTGCGTTATCTCTAGTACCTTCTCGAATATGGCTCAGTATAAATGCACCGCCGCTTCAATCTTTATTGCCCAATGATGGCAGAGTTGTATATGCGACCGTGGTATTCACATCGATTTTCGTAGCTACAGAGCTATTTGATAATAGCAGCTGGGATACATTAGGGATTCTTTTTACCTCTCCGTGGGAAATTTTTAATTCCAGATTTTTATGAACGCTATTGCAAATAGATATTTCGGCAGCAACCTTTTAAAATATTAAACGGAAAAAATTGTCCCTCAGACAAGCTGTGACACGAAACATCTTGACATGGCTCCAAACTTTTTTAAAGTTTATCAGAGAGATAAATTCGGGTTAGTATGCTCAACAGTTAAGCTTGCGTTACATTAGCTGTACTTTTTTTCTTACATTATTTCTTATATAATTTTTTGTTTCCGAGACGAATATATTGAATCATGCATTACTTCAGTACTCAAAACGGTACGACTGTATCTGGAGGACCTTCCACGCTACATCAATGCTTTTCTAATAAGTCAGAAAATTGTAGCCATGCAGTGACTATACTGCACGGCGGCTCGAGAAAATTTCATGTTGAGTCTACCCTTTTATTTTGTAGAAGGCAGCAGAAAATTACACGTGTGGCAAGTTAACTATAGCAATAGAGTGAATATATACATCACCGAGCGGCTCAAAATCAATAACTTCATTAAATATGGATGGTTCAGAGGCCTCAGCAAAGAAAAAGTGAAGTAAGACTGGTCAGTGTGGACAGCCATTGAAGTTACTCCACTTGGACTCTAATATCATTATACAGTCGAGTTCATATGATATGACCATTGGAAGTTTTATAGTGTGCGTCTCCAAAGGCCGCATCGATTTACAGTAACATTATTTAAAATAATGAGCTTCTTCAACCCGGCTTTGCATCACCCTTTTGTGAGTGCGCCAATGATATATAACAGCGAACTGAAAGTCGTTCGGTTTAAATTGGAACTGAGAGTATATTTTAACTGTTGCTAAGCAAGAACCTTAACTTCAATGGACTGTATTTATGCGCAAACAGCTATGGACGTGCCCAGCAAAGAGTTAAACTTTTCTGAGCGATTTCTCAATGCAAGATAAATGGGAATATTATAGCTGCCACACTGGGAACAATTTAGCTTGCTATGCAGTACAACTGTGCTTAGGTTTTGTGAAAGGAAAACTGTAAGAATTTACAAAAAAAAGTTGTGTTTATGTTTGCAAATTTCTGCCTTAAATGTTTTTATACACACAATCTAAATATTGTAATACAAGTTAAAACTTGCTGGCATGCGCTAACGCGTCACATAGCACGTTGGGGATAAATAAATTACTAGTTTTTACGCCTCACATTCCTATAAAGCAATTCACGTGTACTTACGTAGCAGAAAGAACGAGTTAATGAAAATTTATTTGTATTTCCAAGAAATATTTACAAGGGTTAAAACTTGGTTTCGTGCACCATTGAGGTTCAGTGTCGTATTTTATTTCTATAAACGATTTTGTAATTACAAGCAGAACTGCACGAGTGGTAGCATGAAATGTTGTTATTCATGCATATTTCGAGCTTACGACTCAATTACAGCACATCGTGAAATGCAGTGTTTTGCAGTGCAGTCAATGCTATAAAATGTTTCTTAATGTCAAGATTTAGACCACTGTAAGGAACGGAAACAACACAATATTATTATTATTAAGATACACTAGACAACGTGAGAACGAAGGAAGTTTCATAAGGTTATCAAACCCCCACGCAACCAGCCCAGCAAGAAAAAAGTAAGAGAAGATTAGAGGTTACAGAATAACTCTGTTTACAGATTGTCTAAAGCTGCCGATAGCTGCACCAACACAGGCAGCGCCATCAAGACCATTCCAAGCATCTACACATGATGGAAAAAAACAAACGAGAATACTACCTTATACGGCATCGTACTGGTTCCAAGGCAAATTCATGAAGGGCACCAATACGCCGAGTATTCCTCACCCAAACAAATGTCTCCGGAAGAAAAACCGCCAGTGGATGACCAGGGTAAATATACATTCTATAGAGA
>LQNS02278157.1:11785278-11846551 GCA_001587735.2 Parhyale hawaiensis
TCCAACTCTGCGACGATGCGCCATATCATAAGGCACAACACCATCCAGCATAAACACACATCGACAAACCACTCTGTCAAGCAAACTCAGATGACAATCAGCAGCAGAACCTCAGAATAGGGAGCAGTATTCCAGAAGGGGGTGGACATAGCAATTAAAGCAGCGACGTACGTGTCAACTCTACCGATCCAAACACCCTTCGTGCACGTTACATAAGATCAATTCTCTGCGATGCTCGTGAGGCAACTGAACGGATGTGGGCTCAAACGTCAATTTTGGATCAAAATTGACACCCAAGATTACAAAGTCATTAACCACAGGGAGTGACACACCCATCCATTATGAGTGCGGGTAAAGCATGTCTCACTGTAAGTGACCTAGACACATGCATGGTCATAGTCTTGTCTGCATTAATCCTCAAATTTCAACTAGAACACCAGGAATCAATCATCTCCAAATCACGCAGTACATCAGCTAGTACATACGCATTAATTTCCTCTCTATTTTACTTTTCAGTTCTTTACTACGTACCGAATCTTTCATGAGGCCCAATGAGCTTCGTCGCTTCTCACTCGAGGTTTGTGCGCGTATATACAGTTACAGGTAAAGGTAAAATCAACTTGACTGAACCATCAACTGGAAAACCCATGTATACGCACTGGTTTTTGCTGCGGATATAGGCCCATTGGCTCCAGAGAAGTGTGGCTGCAGTCGATCAAGAGTCATCAAGAACTATGACACCATTTTGATGGAAAGTTCAACGACCCGTGCCCCCACCCCTCTCATCTCTGAGAAAGATAAGTACTCCCATGGCCACTTTGCATACCTACCACTGCCGTGTCAGCCTACCTAAATCAGTAAAGAGCTCACGCGCCTGGGCTGGCCTCAAACCTGCTATACGAGGGGTGTGAGCTCAAAACGTACTGTAAGCGTGCGTAAGCCTATGTTGTACTAATAGAAACTTTTAGGAAATAATTCTTTATTCTTATATTACTACTATATTACTAGTATCGTACAGATATGACTCTAGAAAATTGTCAAATCTACAAAACCCTATTTTTTCCTTATCCTTCATGGTTCTGCTTTGAAGAACAATAGGGATGTATGAAAAGTTTAAAACATCGGTACATAAGAAGCGTTGATGCAGAGTCAAACCTATGATTTTTGATACGACAACCTTTTCTATGTATTCCTGCCAAATATTGAGATTGTAAAAAATAAAAATAAAGTTACAAATAAATCATCAAAATCCCACCCATTTTTGTTTTTCTGACGCTTTATACTTTACCTATACCGATCGCCTTAACATCTTTCCCTTTTTTCCTTGGTTGATTTAGTCAATTTGCCTAGCATGGAGCTCGTAAAAAAAAGTCTTTGCAGTTGGACGTGGAATGTAGTGCCTATGGCCCTATACTGTAGCTACGACGTACATACTTCAGACGTCTTTAATGCTCACTTCTTTACTTTGACTAACTAAACAACCAACAAACTGTGTCTTATGAATGGGCAAGTCTATAAAGCAAGCAGGAGATCGAAGGGTTTGCTATATTGAAAACACGTTTAAAAGTTCATTGCACTACGACAACAAATTCCTCTATCGCATTTACAGTAGGCGAGGAAGTACGAAGATATCCTACACTATTCAGTATCTAGCGTAGTTGAAAATAGAACAATGACCTGCAGGCCAGCCACTTAAGGCAAACAGCACATATTTCAGTCAAGGAGATGAGTAAATTAACTGCTACAAGGACTAATACGAAGCTCTTAGCCAATCCTTTCCATTCCTAGTTCACAACGTTCAGANNNNAAAATATGAAGATAATAATAAAAATGACTGTCAATTACCATTGATGTGCGCTACTAAGTAGTTATTGCTAATAAATTGATTCATTGCGTCGCTGTGAGTGAACAGTGTAATTCATGTTCGAGGTTACTATGTTGATTAAAAATGATGTTATTGAATTGTCATTAATCAACCGTAGAACCTATTTGGTTGGAGTGGACCTTCGAGTGTAGTGTTGCCTATATAACACGTAATTAGTAGCTACATAAATTGCCAAGCTGGTTGTATTACCTATAGTGAAACTTCTATGTAACTCATTGAAAATAAATAGATTGAAAAAATACGAGTGAATATTACTGTAATACCATGCAGGCTGATATTCCTACAGTATTTCTACATCCCAGCCCGCACAGAGAGCTCGCTACAATCCCAAGGGAGGATGGCACAAAGGACAATGACATGTAAGTCATTGTCAAGCTAATGCGCAGAGAAGCCCACGCAAGCGAGAAGTAAACGCATTGGGAGAGAAGAAGAAAAGCTGTAATGAAGTACCGTCAGTAGCAGTGGGAAGACGAAAAGTAACAACTCGGGCACCAAAGGCATGACCTCCAGAAAGGCTAAGGTTACCTATTGGAGCTCTCAGAACGCAAATCCTCAAAACATTTCCATGTTGGACGAAACTAGCATACCCACAAATACACTACCAAACTGATGAATTTCAATTTTTGTGATTCCAGTTTCAGAAGCCTAAGCCGAAGCAGCACTTGATGGGCAATATAGACACTATAGTCAAATCAGCGTAAGGAGTCCGATGCGGACGGCCAAAAACGCAAAGCAACTTTGCCAAATCTCACTTAAGCGCGTGGTATAACTTTTCTCAATCGATAAAAAAAGTATTTATATTCGAAAACTCAGAATGCATTAGGTTACAGATTAGATTTGGCACTGTTGCGTTCAATTCAGCCCCGCCCCTAAAGGACTGCTTACACTGGTTTGACTATAGGAACAAGCTTAGAGCAGAAGCCCGCCATGCGAGTATCGTGACGAAGCTTCCCACTAGGTACAATCTCGTACCGTTTCTACTCTAAGTGCACTTACTATGCTCCTGTATTTTTCCCTTAAAGAATTCCGTACTGTCATTCAATGAGTATACGAGTACACACAGTAAGTTCCATTCACTCCAGGAAACACACTGTACAAAGCATTATGCGGGGTGCCCCATTCAGTATGTGTCAAACAAGGCAATCATTTTACAAGTATGTTATTTACTTACCAAAATTTCAACGTTGGGTGTTTTCAAAGCCGTCAGTATATTCAGAGACTTAACTTTTAAAGGATGTATCGAAGCAACGGATGTTCTCTAAAGCAAATTATATATTACCGCTGCAGCTGAGCACCACCTCTATTATTGTTCAACCGAGTTCATGAATGAATGCATCGCGAAGTATACGGTCGCATGCGTGCAAGAACTTGGGTCAAAACGATGCAGCCTCTGTAGTGCTGCTCAGACACCTGGTACAATTTGAGGTAAAAACACAAGACAGTTCAGACGAACACGAGGAAGAGCTACTGTACTACATGAATATATGAGCATATGCTACTACATGTTACATCAATGTATGCCTTCTGCTGGCTGAATATGCTTATTTATAGTTGCATGTAGATAGCAGGTCGCAAGGCACGATACAAGTTTGCCACTTGAAAATTTTTGTTTAAAATCGTACTTATGAAATCAGGTGTAAAGTTAGATCTATCATGGTATCTTGAAAGCACCACATACACACCTACATACACACACACACACACACCTACACACACACACACACACATACACACACACTACTCTTCCTTTTGGAGAGGTTGGGTGCTGCAACAGACGTAATGTACGCTTGGTCTGTCGTATGTCCCACGTGCTCAGGAGTAGAAGTAAAGGTAAAGTCAACTCGACAGCACCCCCTACTGGGAAACCAACACACACTGGTTTGTGCTGCAGACATAGGCCAACTGGCCCAGAGCTGGCCACTTGTCAAGAGCTATAGAACCATCTACGGAAGCCTCTTACGCAACGACCCGTGCCCCCCCCCCAACCCTTCCCATTTCTTATCCCATACTTGAACGATCATGGATGCAGAAAGACCGGAATTTTGAAATGGGAGAACAGAACAAAACATAAGTGGAAATTAACGAAAGTAGGAAACTCAGTGATCTCATAAAAAGATGTCCGAATAACGAAATTAAGTTTAAGGTAAGCCTTGTGGTCCCTCTAGGGGTGCGAGTAAAAATAACAGGGATAGAAAATCTAACGTTAACCTACGACTCATCATATGCCCCTGAGGAGGGTGATCAAGAAAGTTGAATATTAGGAGTAACCCATGTAGGGGCAACAATCCGAGAGAGAGAGAGAGAGAGAGAGAGAGGAGGAAGAGGAGGAGAAGGAGCAAAAATCATTAACAGTAGGAGAGAAAAGTATTAAGAATGCATTGTGGAAATGGGAGGAAAGACTCACACCAAGAGCTATCTCGGTCCAGTGTATCAAAGGATATACGGTATCATTACTACAATGATCCTTACGTATATAAGTTTTGTTGCAAGGTTTCGTCCGTACAATAGCTAGAACGCCTGAACGCTACTCTCTTAGTATTTAATAGGACAAAAATAGATCATCCACAGGGCCGATTTGCAGCTCCTCCTCTTTCAACACTTTCCAGGTCCGAGCATAAATGGCTGCTGTGGAATATCCACAGGTCCCGGCCGATCGGTGCTATCACATCTAGCAGTGAATATTACAAAGGTTCGAACAGACTCCAAACTAAGGACTCAGCCTCGCAACCTCATATGAGCGCTAAAAGAGCACGCTCTGTTAGCGCCGGTCTTGCAGTCGTGCCTTGCTGCGCTGAGTCCGTAAGTTCGAAACCCGTCGAGCCTCTCAAATATACCCTATCTATTTGTAAACACTGAAAGCTGTATGCGACCCTCCTGGATAATGCCAGTTGCTGGTGGGACCAAAAAACTTATTCTTTTAGTGGTAACAGGAAATGTCAACTTGACTGCACGCCTGACTGGAAGATCAGTGTGCGTTGTATTGTGTGTGGTGCAGATAAAAATTAACCTATACGCTAGTCTGTAGAAACACGCTGTACAATGTACATTTCAGCTCCAGATGGAACTGAACAACTGAAATCGTTTAAATCGAATGTAAAATCAATAACATATAACTGAAAGGTTTATAATCCTAACAAAAGTACATTCCTATCAACTCAAAGCAACATAAATAGATCAATGAGTATTTATTTATTCATATATTTTGTCTTCGACCCTGAAGCGAAAAGGCATTGGATAAAAAAAAATTCTCATAATAAATTTCTTTGCATTTCACGTTTTACGAGCTAGCCGTCTTCAGTCAAATTTCTGAAGCTGAAGCGCAGATTTTTTTCATTATTGTTTTTTCGTCTCGGGTTGGCTAAATTAGCGTAGCGTTATGTACCTATATACAGTATGATACCTTTGATTACACAAATAAAATATCTTTTACTTAATTTTAAGATAAATGCCGAACATTTAAAATGTTAGTAGTAAGTTAGTGCACAGGCAAGTTGTAGCTATAAAAACAACTAGAAAAAAATGAAACGGAACCATTCCCCACATTTTGGCAACATTTGCTTATCGCGCGGGGTTCTGCTGTTACGACAGATTATGCAACATCACTCTCTTGTCAACATGGGCAATAAAAGCGGTCTAACCAGTGGAGAAAACATCAAAGTGTCCTCATTATTGGCTTCTGGTGAGACATTATTCGAAGTTTCCTAGGAATTACAGCGTGATCACCGAACAACTAAGGCTTATTCAGTTGAAGGTAAGGTCAACCAGAAAACTCCGGATAAAGCTTCTACGAGGAAATTGACTGCTTGGGATATGCAACATTTGAAGGTTTCTACGGCTAGGAAACAACTTTCTACAAGTAAGGCGATATTTGAAGACGCTGGATCCCCAATACTAAGCAGAAAGATAAAATGTGAGGGTCTGCAGAAGCTCTGGAAAGTGAAAAAGGCAATTAAACGACCACTTCTAACAAAAACTCACAAAGAAAATAGGGTCAAATGCGCTGAAGAGATCATGAAAACTTCGATCTCCAATGTCATATTACTGACAAATGCAGAGCCACTCTTGATGGTCTAGATGGATGGGCGTCTGAATGGGTCCTCCATGACCGACCTCAACAGACACGGCTCAAGCGTCAACAAGGCGGCGGAGGTATAATTTTTGGGCTGGGATAGTAGGTGACACCCATATTGGTCCATTTGAAGTGGCAAAAGGAGTTAAACTGAATGCAGAAAGGTACTGTCCGCTTCTTGAAGCCAACTTGATTCCATGGCTTGATGAGCAAACTATTACACGCAGATCCAAATTGGTATTTCAGTACGATTACGCTCCCTCACACCGAGTACGGTACACTGCTAACTGGCTTGCGGATGGAGGATTTAAATCAAAATAGATTATGATTTTCCAGCGAATAGCCCCAATTTAAATTTAATTGAGAACTTCAGGGCAATGATCAAAAGCAAGGTCTATCAAGATGGTCGGCAGTTTTCGAGCAAAGTAAGCTTGTGGAATGCAATAAAAACAGCAGCAGATTCTATTCCACTATCTGAAATATCAAACCTGAAAAGTCTGTTGATAATTGCCTTATAAAAATCATGAAAAATAAAGGTTGCCATATTCAAAATTAACTTCTTATGTTTACCATCACATAACACATTTCAGTGTTTATTGAATTGTTTGGTTATAATTTCTTGGTTTTAGACGTTTTATAAAATATTCCTGTTTACTTGCATTTATTTCCTCTTTATGACGTTTTTATCAACTTATTGCATAATCTGAGGTAACAGTAAAAAACCAGCAAATAAGCAAATAGTTTGATAAACTTAGCAAATGGCTAAATATTTATTTGACAAGTGCTGTTTATAATTGCAACATAACCATACAATTAGGTAATACTGTTATTTCAAAATTAAACACTTATCTTGAATAATGAAGTAAAAAATGTATTTGCATAATCAAAGATCTTTACATCATAGTATTTATTCTTAGAGTCTTTTTGTCCTGTTTCAGCAATCTGCTCAAGTAAAAAAAAAGTTAGTCAAGAGAGTGGCGAGGCAGGGATGCGTTGCAAAATATTTGCTGTCAATTTACACTGCTGTCAAATTTCATAGTCTGGTTCATAAGATATGGAATTATTTACGGGAGAAGGTGGTCAGAAATGGAATGAGCGTGGGTGGCACAAGATCCCAGCCAGGTCAATACCGGATAGCTCGGCAGTATTATGTAAATGACGAAAGAAATTCCCTGCACCATACATACCAGACACAAGCGAGAAACAGCATTGATTACATATTGTGGAAATGGGCGAGGGCAAGAAAAGTGCAGGGTTACCCTGCAGGCGAGGTGATGGAGTCGGCTGATATCAATTGCAGAGTACGAGTACCATTCAGCAACAACAGCTCGAGCGCTTCTTAGAAAGGGTGCAGCATTACCATCATTATTGAAGAACCATCTCAGATCTAACGCACTGAATCTGCTGCCAGATATTGCGAAGGCTGTCGTTCGAGCCAAGTTCCGTCCGCAGACACCTCAGACCCTTCATTTGCAATCAAAATTGCGTGAAAGCAGCCTCGTGAATCCCTCGGTGGTGATGTTAATACTAATTTGGTAGTCAGTAATGAAGCTGAATGGTGCCGAGAAGTAACTTCGTACAATAGTTTTGGATGAGACTTTACTTCAATAGCCATGATTGTCATGATTGGTCTTATGAGACGTACTTGGAGAGTGTTTGGCTCGGTAGAGTTGACATGTTTCTGCTTCAATTGCTATGTCCTCTCTCTTCTGGAATACTGCTCTATAGTCTGGGGTTCTGCTGCAGATTGTCTTCTCTGTTTACTTGACAAAGTAGTTCGTCGATGTGCGTTCATGCTGCTGGATGGTGTGGTGCCTTATGATCTAACCCATCTTCGCAGAGTTGGTGGGGTCTGCTTTCTGTATGTATTTTATAATTGCCCTAGTCATCCCCTGCCTGATTTTCTTCCGGAGCCATTTGTTCGGGTGAGGTATATTCGGCGTACAGGTGCTCTTCATCAGTTTGCCTTGGAACCGTTGCGATGCCATACGGGCCAGTATTCTTGTTCGTTTTTTTTTCATCGTGTGTGGATGTTTGAAATGGTCTTGATGGCTCTGTCTTTGCTCGAGTGGGTATTGGCAGCTTTTAAGCGATCTGTACTCAGAACTATTCTGGATTTCGGTTCTTCTCTTTCTTTTTTCTTTTCTCTCGCTGGACTGGTTGCGTGGGGGTTTGTTAAACTCATGGAGTTGCTCCGTTCCCTCGTCGCCAGCTTAGTGCAACTTAATAATAATAGCAATGATAGTTATCGTTTGTAATGGAAAATGCTGCTAAATATAAACGAAGAAAGTGCATACCATTGCAACAGATGAAAAAAAAAAAACGTTTTAAGCACTAAACCGCCAATCTTGCAAAAGATTTCAACTGCTACAGCAGATGTCAACACGATGGGTTGCAGTAAATTATGTAGCGACCGGCGTTTATAACAGAGAAAGTAACGCGAGCTTTCAGGATACTCATGCAGGCTCTTTCACCAGCCATGGCATAGTTATCATACGGTAGTTGTGCGGGGTCTGAGAGTTACCCAGCGTCATACACAGTAACATATTGGATACCAATATAGCCGTGATAGTGTGAATCTCCTAACCCCACCCCCTGGACATCACTGGGCACTCAAAAGAGGTGAAGAGTGATACATGGCGTACCTTTCGAATAACAGGAACCTAATATATGCTAGTGAGATCATCGCAGCAGGGAAGAACACAAAGCTTAAGCATTAGTAGGACACATGAGAGAAGCGAAAGTAGCATAATAATGCCGGAGCCACACTATACATTCACACACTCAACTTGATATGGGGATGTGTAGCTCACCCGTCGTGATGCTACCGTATTAATGCTACCAACTTTAAATATGTATCGGAACGATGTGCGAACTGCACACAATCCAAGAGGCTACAATAGGGCGGAGGGAGAAAGGAGCCTCGTCCGTGAAGCTCAAGAGTCGGGTGTGGCTGCAGCCAGTCGCCGTATGCACTAATCGCATATCAGTACATCGGTTTGTCTGCTGCTCCCCCGTAAATCTTGCTACTCTCAGTCACTTCCACCAGTGAGATTTATGAACACGTCTCACAGCCACAGCTGATCTGGTTGACTCGCTAGCGAGCCTAAGTTTTAGCGGCAAGGATCCCTTCTCCCTATTGAAGCTCGTTGACACAATCTCATCGAATAAGTTTCGCGTATGAATGCATAACGCTGTCTCGAAATCTAAGACACATAGCTACACTGTGTCTTCACAACCTATAGCGTTTCTCTACAGGCGCGCCTGCTGCGCTGAGACGCACTCCATTACACTTACCGGCTCACTCATTGCAAATGAGTCCTAAGTCTAATTCAGTAATCCATTATTGTTTTTAATAGCATACAAACCTTGGGAAATGCTCTTTATGGTGATGCGATTTCTTTTATTAGCAAGAAACACAAATTCATTACTATGGCCGTCCTAGGAAACACTGTTAATTATGATAATTTCTAGGTCATTTTAGTGACCTTAGGTTCGATGAATGTAGCTCACCGGTCGATGAGTGTGTTAAACGAATTAACACTCCTTGCCCCACCATGAACAGCTTGCCTATTTTTTTTTTTTTTTTTTTTGAGTTTCCCATATTAAATAGCAAACATCATACAGAAATTTCAACAATCAACCCACATTTCCAGTGGGTCGGCAAGCACAAGATAGCCTTGGTGCTGACATAATATAGATCAGAAATAGAAGTGGTCTCGGCGAAACCATTAAGGCGTGAAGGGGTAGTGTTTTTATACAATGGACAAAAGAAACCAACATGTGCTACTTTCTCTTCTTAGTAACGCTAGTCTCTGGAATTACTTACGACAATTGTGTAGTATCTCGATTTGAGCTGAATAGATAAGCACAGGCTGTACTTTACACTTTACGGTCTATTAGCTCTTCATGACTTGTTATTAAGTGCGAGTGTATCGCTCGATTGCTTCAAATGAACAGTAATAAATACGAGACATTAAAGCAGTTCAAAGGACGATGTTTCCGAGCTCTGCAGCCCAGCATGACTGTAGAGCATAAAGAGCTGTGATCAGATGGAGCAGAAGCAGCAGCAGCATAAGAAGCTAATTATCTAGGAAATTGTGCAATTCAAATATCGTTTCATTGAAGAAAGAAACGAGATATTGGATAGAGTGTATACAGTATATTATAACGACAAAATGAGTTCATACGACGGTAAAGAGAACATTTATTGATATGGAAGAGACTGAGGCCGAAGCCAGAGAGCTGAAGTGTAGATCTAGATGGTTAGGAACGTCAAACTAAAGATTAAATCCATAATTATAGCTGCACTCATGCAGCACAAATCTCCGTCAAGCAAAGCAATGCTAAAAGACACAATAGTTGACATACAGAAAAAAATGGCAACAATGACAACCGGACTGACGGATCATCACGAAAATTGATCATCTGTTTCTAGTGATATGCCCAACAGTGCCTGTAATATCAAGAAAATTCGTCCATACCTTTTGAGTTGAATTATGTTTCTAGCAGACAGACAAACAAAATCTCGGTAAAAAACATAACCTTTTGGGCGAAAGTAAAACTGCATATACTGCGTATATTAAAATGTGTCGCTAGTAAGCACCTAGGCTTTTATCCCGTTTCGTAGCCTATAATCACGCGAGCACACGTAAACACTGTAGATTAAATGAAGCAATCAGTACTAGCACCAGTAGATAAAGAGACATACATATATAATATACAAAAAATTCCACTGTTGGCATTTTGCAACCTGGTAATAGAACACCAGCGACGTTATTACAAAATAATGCAAAATATATCATAGTAATTGGAATAGTAAAATTACCATGAACATCAAACTTGACGCGTCAAGTTACATACATAGACGAGGTATCTCATAGCCTATATTTAAAAGTTTTAATGAGGTATCTCCGGTTAAACTGCGTCTGGTAGCGAAGAGTGCTGCCGTTGTGGTGTCTAAACAAATTAGATTTTTAATTAAATACTTGAGAAATTAGTTCAAGTTTGTTACGCAACCTTATCGAAAATATTTTAGCCAGATGTTTATTTGCAAGTGTGACGTCATATTATAAAGATTTAATTAGCCAGATGTTTTATTTAAGCAATAACGCGCAATACAATTAACACGTGTAGTGCGTGCTGCATAATATAGCTCATTAACACAGCTTATTTTCCTACGTAACTTTACTGCACTGACGACACTGTATCTTTTTAATGCACGAATGCGCAGAGGAGAAATTTTGTTGTTGATCTAAAGAACTAACAGGACATATTATAATATTGCGTCCCAAGGAAATACAGTGCCGTAACTAAAAAATAAACAATATTGGAAATTGTTAGAGTGGAAATGCAAAGAAAATGTTAGCAAATTATACGGTACGCACGTGGCTCGCACAAATACCGTACTGTAAATTTTTAGCATAGGTGACAAATGGAATTTTTTTATGAAAGAGAACGTAACTTTGAAGGAAAATACATATACAGTGCGTTACCTTTGAATATGTAAATAGAATTTTTTTACTTAATTTTTCAAGATGAGTGTCTAACTTTGAAATATCATTATTAACTAAATGTATGGCTATTTGTCAACATGAACAGCACTTGTAAAATAAATATTTAGCCAATGCTTAAGTTTATCATAATATTTGCTCATTTACGAGTTTTTACTGTTACTTGTGATTATGCAACAAGCTAATAAAAACGTCATGAAGAGGAAATCAATGCATGTGAACAGGAATATTGTTATTAAACGTCCAAAACCAAGAAATTATAACCAAAACAATACAATAAACACTGATATAAGTGTTCAGTAGTGGTAAACATAAGTTAATTTGAACATGGCAACCTCCATTTTTCATGATTTTTTAAGGCGATTATATACAGACTTTGTCAGGTTTGATATTTCAGATGGTGGAATAGAATCTGCTGCTGTTTTTACTGAAATCCACACGCTTACTTTTCTCAAAATTTGCCAACTATCTTCATAGACCTTCCTTTTGATCGTTGCCCAGATTTTCTCAATGGATTTAAATCGGGGCTATTCGTTTGCCAGGTCACAATCCTGTTTGATTTGAATCCTCCATCCGCAATCCAGTTAGCAGTGTACCGTGCTGGGTATGAGGGAGCGTTATGGACCTGAAATACCAATTTGGATCTGCGTGTGATAGTCTGCTCATCAAGCCCTGAAATCAAGTTGACTTCAAGAAACTGGCAGTACATTTCTGCATTCAGTTTAACTCCTTCTACCACTTCAAATGGACCAATAAGGGTGTCACCTACTATCCCGACAAAAAATATTACACCTCCACCACCTTGTTGACGCTTAAGCCGTGTCTGTTGAGGTCGGTCATGGAGGACCCATCCAGACGTCCATCCATCTGGACCATCAAGAGTGGCTCTGCATTCATCAGTATATATGACATTGAAGAAATTAGTTTTCATGCTCTCCTCAGCCCATTTAACCCTATTTTCTTCATGAGTTTTTGTTAGAACTGATCGTTTAATTGCCTTTTTCACTTTCCTTAGCTTTTGCAAAACCTCACATCTTGTCTTTCTGCTTAGTATTGGGACTCCATCGTCTTCAAATTTCGCCTTACTTGTAGAAAGTTGTTTTCTAGCGATAGAAACCTTCAAATGTCGCATATCCCGAGCAGTCAATTTCCTCGTAGAGGCTCTATCCGGAGTTTTCCTGTTGACTTTACCTTTAATTGCATAAGCCNAGGAAGCCAGCGGGGGTTTTCCTGAAGGGCTAACTTACTGCCGTCATTTATCGCACACGTGCACCAGTCATTAATAACCCAATATGCCGTCATTTACAATGACGGCTCGGGACACTAGTACATATATAATATACAAAAAAATTACACTGTTGGATTTTTGCAACCTGGTAATAAAACACCAGCGACGTTATTACAAAATAATGCAAAATGTACCATAGTAATTGGAATAGCAAAATTACCATGAACATCAAACTTGACGCGTCAATCTACATATATAGACGAGGTAGCTCATAGCCTATATTTAAAAGTTTTAATGAGGTATCTCCGGTTAAAGTGCGTCTGGTAGCGAAGAGTGCTGCCGTTGTGGTGTCTAAACAAATTAGATTTTTAATTAAATTCTTGAGAAATTAGTTCAAGTTTGTTACGCAACCTTCGCGAAAATATTTTAGCCAGATGTTTATTTGCAAGTGTGACGTCATATTATAAAGATTTAATTAGCCAGATGTTTTATTTAAGCAATAACGTGCAATACAATTAACACGTGCAGTGCGTGCTGCAAAAATAACTCATTAACACAGCATATTTTCCTACGTAACTTTACTGCACTGACGACACTGTATCTTTTTGATGCACGAATGCGCAGAGGAGAAATTTTGCTGTTGATCTAAAGAACTAACAGGGCGTGGCGTCCCAAGGAAATACAGTGCCGTAACTAAAAAATAGACAATATTGGAATTTGTTAGAGTGGAAATGCAAAGAAAATGTTAGCAAATTATACGGTACGCACGTGGCTCGCACAAATACCGTACTGTAAATTCTTAGCATTGGTGACAAATGAGAATTTTTTATGAATGAGAACGTAACTTTGGAGGAAAATACATATATAGTGCGTTACCTTTGAATAGGTAAATAGAACTTTTTTTACTTAATTTTTCAAGATGAGTGTCTAACTTTGAAATATCATTATTAACTAAATGTATGGCTATGTTGCCAACATAAACAGCACTTGTAAAATAAATATTTAGCCATTGCTTAAGTTTATCACACAATTTGCTTATTTACGAATTTTTTACTGTTACTTGTGATTATGCAACAAACTAATAAAAACGTCATAAAGAGAAAATAAATACAAGTGAATAGGAATATTGTTATTAAACGTCCAAAACCAAGAAATTATAACCAAAACAATACAATAAACACTGAAATAAGTGTTTAATAGTGGTAAACATAAGTTAAATTTGACCATGGCAACCTCCATTTTTCATGATTTTTTAAGGCGATTATAAACAGACTTTGTCAGGTTTCATATTTCAGATGGTGGGATAGAATCTGCTGCTGTTTTTACTGAATTCCACAGGCTTACTTTTCTCAAAATTTGCCGACTACCTTCATAGACCTTCCTTTTGATCGTTGCCCAGAGGTTCTCAATGGATTTAAATCGGGGCTATTCGTTTGCCAGGTCACAATCCTGTTTGATTTGAATCCTCCATCCGCAAGCCAGTTAGCAGTGTACCGTGCTGGGTATGAGGGAGCGTTATGGTCCTGAAATACCAATTTGGATCTGTGAAATCAAGTTGACTTCAAGAAACTGGCAGTACCTTTCTGCATTCAGTTTAACTCCTTCTACCACTTCAAATGGACCAATAAGGGTGTCACCTACTATCCCGGCAAAAAATATTATACCTCCACCACCTTGTTGACGCTTAAGCCGTGTCTGTTGAGGTCGGTCATGGAGGACCCACCAGACGTCCATCCATCTGGACCATCAAGAATGGCTCTGCATTCATCAGTATATATGACATTGAAGAAATCAGTTTTCATGCTCTCCTCAGCCCATTTAACCCTATTTTCTTCATGAGTTTTTGTTAGAACTGGTCGTTTAATTGCCTTTTTCACTTTCCTTAGCTTTTGCAAAACCTCGCATCTTGTCTTTCTGCTTAGTATTGGGGCTCCAGCGTCTTCAAATATCGCCTTACTTGTAGAAAGTTGTTTTCTAGCGTATATTCCGAGCAGTCAATTTCCTCGTAGAGGCTCTATCCGGAGTTTTCCTGTTGACTTTACCTTCAATTGCATAAGCCTTAATTGTTCGGTGATCACGCTGTAATTCTTTGGAAACTTCGAGTGTTGTCTTACCAGAAACCAATAACGAGGTCACTTTGATGTTTTCTTCACTTTTTAAATCCCATTTTTTGCCCATGATGACTAGAGAGGGATGTTGCATAATCTTGGGCAACACGAACCCCGTGCGATAAGCAAATGTTGCCAAAACGTGGAAAATTGTTCCGTTTTCTTTTTCTCTAGTTGTTTTTAAAGTTACAACATACCTGTGCACTAACTTACTATTCACATTTTGAATGTTTGTCACTTATCTAGAGAAATAAGGAAAAAAATTGTATATGCATATTTAAATAATATAAAATGTTACGCGCATGTTCTCCTAAGTGAAAAGTCATTATCAATAATGCTATCTCATTGTAATTTACTTTAGGAAGACTGACAGCAACAGAGACCAAAACTTCCTTATGTATGCACAGAATATTTATTGTGGGTACGATACGATGCAACTAAAACCAAGGACTTCAAAAACGCAATCCGGAAGCTTTGGTTAGCGGAAAAGCGGGGCAGGCATCAACGGAAGTTTCGCCCGAGCGCCAGTCTACCGCTGCTGCCGCTATGCTAATGCCCTGTTTTTATCGCTCAAACTGCAAAGATCTCTCACGGTTGTTTATGTGGTTTCCGAGGAGCTCCTTATCGCGCTCCAGCTTTTGTTTGGCCATTTCTTGCGGCGCTGCGGCGCTAGCCCTGACGACATGGATTACAAACGCTAGCTCCGCTAGACCCGAGGCGCGTACCCGCGATGGGACACTTTTTGACCATAAAGTTAAAACGGCGCTGGCGTTCATAGTCAAGTGGAGGGGTTTATGGACTTGAACTTCGGTAAAAATAGAATGGTAATGGCAGTACAATGCGCGCATACCAAGAGAAGCATCTTTATTAGCATATTTAACAGTAGCTGTATAGCAAAAAAAAAAAAAGATGAACGTGTAAGGGATTACTTAATAGATAAAAGTTTATTTGAATGAGCATCAGTTCTAGAAATTAATGTACGCATATTAATGCACGACAAAGCAGTTTAACTGATGGTAAATGGTACTGAGTGTAGTAAGTCCGCTGATCTGATGCACGGGCTAAGCCTCAGTAACGGGCAAGCAACCCCATGTAAAAATGGGCTGCCAAATTGGCCCCGATTATTCATATCGGCTGTTGTTAATAAAGCCAAAGAGTCGCATACAGAACTTCGTAACAAAATATTTATGCCAACTTTCGTCGTAAGCTTCCAGACGTTATAAAAGTAGAAAAGTAGGGCTTCGGTAAATCAGTGTCGCTTGGAAAGCTAGGATAGCTGCAAAAAAGCACGAATAGTCCGCTTCCTGTAAACACAAGGTCAGACGTATTAAACCGTCTATGATAATACCACAAAAAATAATAGAAATACATGATCGAAAAGCTTTGTAAGGTCCTTATCTTTATGAGCTTATCTTTATGGTCAACATTTCATGGTACAAAATGTGGGTTAGCATACCGCTAAAGTTACACGAAACTAAGGAAATATCTTTGTATTTGTACATGCTAACTTCACTGTCGCTGGTACACTGTTTCGCTCCCGTCTGGCAACTGTATTTGCGAGCATCGAAGGTACAAGTTGGATTGCTGATAATGACGGAAATTACGAGCAGCTTTTAGCAAGCAGTTCTCGGATTTTTCTATCATGATTGGCATGCAGGCTGAAAGCACATTTCCTGGCGCTGACTTTGAGGCAGTCTATCCCAATCGAAAATTTATAGGCATTTATCGGCCGCCTGCGAGTAAATCGTGAACGGTATCTGATAACATCGGATAAATGCTTATAAATTTCCGATTGGGATGTAGGTACCGATAAGCAATATTAAACTCGCTTTGGTTAATGTCGAAGCATTTATGAGAGCGGATGATTTAAGTGCATCAATTTAGAATAATACAAGAGTGCTTGCGCTTGACAACATTGTAATATAACCTCACACGAAAATACTCTGACAGGCACTGAGCTAAGAGCAAGCATTACCTTGGGGGGCGCGGACACACATACACACAGTACTGCAACCTATCTACTCGCTTTGCTACAGTGCGCTATAGATAAATATGTATGGGTGAGATCCGCATTTCTGCAACCGTAGTGTTTACAGACTGAGTTCTTTACCGACTCGATCACAACGCTGACTTGTCTAGAAATTTATTTTCTAACAGCAGTTTTTGGTCCAATATAGCAGAAATTTTAGATAATCGGCCGGTCTGTATGAGAGAATAAGCTGTAGTTTTTAAACTGTAACAAACTATAACGTATTGCGCTAAACTAAATACGAAATACGCGTTACAGCCAAAAAGACTGCCTGTACGATGTTGCAACTTCCACATGAGTCATGGGACTGTAAATAATGAACTACTATTGAACTTCACAAAAGCTCTACTATTTATCGAAAATTACCATGGAAATGAACTAAGGTAGTAGCAGCCGTACATAAACCTCTACAAATAAATCTTGAAAAGCAACGTAATCAGACACGTTTTCAGTCATGCAAATGTACACTGTTGGGAAAAACTCACACAAAGAAAAAGGACAGAGGAAGTCTTTAACGTTCAGTCAAAAAGTGCATAGCTAGATCCACAGGGAGCTGCATTGCAGCAATTGTAATCGAAAGTTGTTTCATAGGCTTATATTGATGGGTGTTAGGGGTTCATTTTTCACGGTTATTAGTTAGTTATTGAGTGGAAGGCACCAATGTGTAGTTGTTAATAGGAAAAGTAGTGAGTTTTGGGATGTGGTATCTGGTGTACAACAGGGTAGTGTTCTCGGTCCTTTACTGCTCATCGTATTCACAGTGGACTTGTTTGATTATGTTCATAATTTACTTGTTGGGTACGCTGATGATATTACTTTGTCGACTGCTTGTGAAAACCCTAGTAATAGGTTAGAGTTTTTAGAATCCATTCAGCGTGATCTGGAGGTGATTGATTCCTGTTGTGCTAGGTTGGGATGAGATTAAATGCAGGTAAGACTAAGACTATGCTCGTTTCTAGGTCACGTACAGTGAGGCCTGCTTTTTCGCACTGGACGGTGCATCACTTTCTGTGATTAATGACCTGGTAAGTTTGGGTATCAATTTTGATCCTAAGTTGACGTTTGATGTCCATATCCGTTCAGTTGCCTCACGAGCTTCGCGGAAAACCGGTCTTATGCGATGTACTAGGAGGGTGTTTGGTTCGGTAGAGCTGCTACGTCGCTGATTTAGTTGCCGTGTCCTCCCCCTTTTAGAATGCTGCTCCTGAGTGGGGGGCTCTGCTACCGATTGTCATATGAGTTTGCTTGACAGAGTGGTTCATCGATGTGCGTTTATGTTAGATGGTGTTGTACCGTGTGATCTGGCGCATCGTCACAGAGTTGTAGGGTATACCCTCTCTCTATAATATATATATATATATATATATATATATATATATATATATATAATTTTCGTAGTCACCCGCTGGCGGCTTTTCTTCCGGAGATTTTTGCTCGGGCGCGGCATACTCGGCGTCCTACTGCTCTTCATGAGTTTGTTTTGGAACCGGTACGATGTCGTACAAGCCAGTATTCTCGTTCATTTGTTCCATTATCTGTAGAAATTTGGAATAATCTTGATGGGTCTGCCTTTGTTGGTCCTGGCATTGGCAGCTTTAAGCAAATTTCAAACAGAGTGATTCTATGATCTTCCATTATCTCTTTCTTTTTTCACTTCCTGGGTTGGTTGCGTGGGGTTGATGACATTACGGAGTTTCCTCCGTTCTCACATGGCCAGTCTGGTGTATTTTTACAACAATAATTACAACAGCATCGTTAGCTTTTCGTTCAAGCAGTGGCCATTACCACGCAAGGCTTCTACAGCCCGCTTTAGCGAAGCGAAGGCGGTGCTGCCTGCGCGACAGCGTCGTGTGTGTTCGCACTCCGAGAACAATTTGTTCTCTAGGTCAGGGTTCCAGCACTTATTAGAATGACGTCGTCTGACGTTGTGCTATGCTAAGAGTTCGCGAGAGGACTCGAGTTGCCATGGACCGGGACTTGTGCCGAAACGTCACGACTGACGTCTACTGTGACATGATCAGGCCTGTTTAGCTACTATTAAGTCAGGCTATATGTGTAATAGCGACATCATGAAGGGAGGGCAGTAGTGACGGTTCATCAGAAGAGAGAGAACACTTCATATCAAAATTGCCCTTTTCAAAGAAGCTTTACGAGCTGGGTAGCAAAACTATGTTGCCGCACGCTGCACTCGGAAGCTCGTAGCGCAAGCCTCCGTACCTCCCAGCCAGCGCAGCCCGAAACTGCTTCTCCCTGCGAACTATTCAGAGCCTTGCAGCGAAGTACGCAGAACCTCCAAGCTGAGCCCTCAGATCTTCCGAGTGAAGCGCTCTCAACCTCCCAGCACAGAGAACCAAGCCTTCCAGAGCAGTGGCAAATGGCAAATGCCAAGACAAATTTTCAAGAAAGTGGCAGACATGTCGGACGACGTCGAACATCTCCAACGCGCGCGGGGTACGGAGATCGATGCAGGCTTCTTCCAAAAGAATTCCAAGAAGCTGTTAGCGCAGATGTACAAAGGGCACCGAAGAATATATCATTCAAAAAGGAAAGTTTCTCAGACTTGAAAGTAGGCACACTCATAGAATACTTTTTGTTCTGATACTTTGATGTATAAAAATGATAACTGAGCAGTTAAGTTGACACCGTTACGAAGAAATTTGGAAGTTTAAAGCATGTGACCACGGAACAAGTAGTTAAGGTTAAAATCTTTACAAAAACTGTTCGCTTACGTTATGGTAGCACTATAATAAAGATCAACGTGCATTAATTCACCAACGTGCATTAATTTACTACAAATATTGTATAGTTTGAGTTGGTCTCTATTTATTTTTTTATTCGTTACTAACATAGCCCAAGAAGTTATCGACGAATAGTCATGAAATAGGTAAGGAATGTTAGAAACGTTAAAAGGCACAAATAAGAACCAAATTTTGGTGATGATTGGGTAGCTCATTTGTGTGTTTGACAATGTTCTTTACCATCATATTTGAAGGCGAGGCGATTTAATATTTCAAGTGATCTCTGAAAGCCCCGCACACAGCTCAGACAGGTGTGGAAACTCATAATACAATATATTGTATTTATATTATATATAATATAAAAATATAATAATATATAAGTTCTTTGGCAAAAGTTGCAACGTTCGTTAAAAAGACATTAGATAAGAAGAGTTCGATACGGTAAATAGGCAAACAGTCAGTGCATCTGTCATGCTTAAAGTAGATCATTCACTTTTCAGTGGAGGTATTCGTACAATTATCTGAGCATGAATTAAAACGGCATCAATGTATACCAAAAAGATTGAAAGAATAAATTGCATCATGAGCACAATTTATCTTTCATAGCAATCCAGCTAATACGAATTCTCGGCAGATGCCATTTTTCCACGCAATAACTCGTTTAAAGCATAAGAAAATTTTCTAGTTAAAAATGCAGCGCTCAATTTCAGTGCCTGACTAGATATATAATTCACTGCAGCGGCTAATAAAAAAAACATTTCCGGGTGCAACTGAAAGCGATATATCGGCCGCGGCCATCGCGTGCCACTCACTTGAGCAGCAGGATATCGATGTCACGTACCATGACACTGCAAGCGACCAGTCGCAATACATACGTAGCTTAGTGCGGAGTTCCTTAGGGACAGTTATTAAGGAGTTTCAACAGAAAAGCGCGTGTCACGTGCCTAGTTCGTCTTCGGACGAAGTCCAAGTGACGTTGTTCACATCACCTCACGTGCGTGGGATAACCATGCTGGGTTTTTCCGTTGGGTCGCAGTGAGCGTCTCAATTATATGATCATTATGTGGAATGAGTAAAGACTCCGTATCCACAATAAGAGCAATCTAACAGAGAAAGAAATAAGGTACATACAGTGTGCCGATAGAAATTTGGAAGCTATCTACCAGGGTGTTCCCATTGACCTTGTGATCAAAGCGCATGGAAACAGCAAGTCGGGAGAGCAGAGGAAAGTCAGAATAAAGCAATAATAATAGGACTATGCATGTGAAAGGGAACAAAGCGAGGACGAAAGTAAGGCGTCCATATGGCTTAGCTAAGGTTAAAGAAACCTATAGAGAGAACATCAGATAATAGTGGTTGTTCGTGAAAAACTGTGATTGGGATGCATTTTCTTAGGAGAAATAAATCGTCATTCGTGGCAGTCAAAAATATGCGCATACCATGAACTCTGAGCATGACGTCCGTTGTACAACATAACCTAGTATATTTTGCGTCTTTACAACAGTATTATTTTTTGTAATGTATTTCAAACTTGTGTTCCAGAAAAAAAACGGGATGTTCTTCAAGCAGCGTCGAATGTTTATATCAAAGAATGATAACAAACCAAAAGAGGCGAGTATCCCATCGCAAGCTTGTGTCCCTAAAAATAGCGGGACGTTCCTCACGCAGCGTCCGATTGTTTCCAGTCGATAAAAGGGGATCTCGTGTCTTGCCATAAAATCCGCGATCAGTCACCCCTGTAAAAGATGGTCTTAAAAAAAGACACCTCACGCAACTGAAGCATGAGAAGGAAACTCCACGCCTCGAAGCGCCCTAATCGAAGACCCAAAGTTAATTTGAAAAAGATGACCGCTGCTCTAAAACTCTCATCGTCATCCATTAGAAGCAAAAAGAATGATAGTGGTCTGTAAAATGGTCCAGTTTAGAGGTAATAATAAGCTTACTTCCCACGACAGCAGGCGGAGCTGAATGTTCCGTTCGAAACATGCACACCACGAAGGGACGGAACAGTACAAGTGTGCAAACAAACCGATAGTAGCTGACAGAATGTCGGCTTTATAGTTACATATGGTAGCTCATCGTGGTCCAAGGCTGGGCACATAAATTTTCGTAAATGACACTTGTTCACATTTTGTAATGATGCATGGCTCTGCGCTACCTAGTGTTGAAAGTATCGCACATCTTGCGTTGATGTCAATCATATACTGCATGCATCAAAAAAAGCTTGAAAAGAGAAAAATTCAGCAATATCTGGTAAACAAGTTTTTTCTAACATAACATTAGATCCCGAATATTCGGACGGAACAAACAAGATTTGAAACAACGTTAAACCCAGCCCCAACATTAGAGGATATTTTAGCTGTTTCAATGCAAAATTAAACCTCCCTAAACATGATAATGGTTATCTATAAGGGAAACGAACATGCAGAATGTTAAGAAACACGTGCGCAAGACCATTACGCATGGCACAAAGTAGAAGAATGAAGAGGACAAACAAAACGTTGGCCATGGAACGGTACAAACACACAACCAAACTATCTAAACGGTAGAACGTCTAGCTCACATCACATGTTATGCCGGTGACACATATGCATTTTTACGCCCGACTAGTTGTTCGGAAGTGCAGCTCGCGAGCCGATTCGATACATAGTTAAAATCGGTAGCACAGATACCGTGGCACAAGTGACGTCCGAGTCTCGCATCCTTGCATCAAGTTGTCTGTGTAAATGCCTAGTGCTCTAGTGTCTCCATCATAATGCTAGGCATTTACACAGACAACTTGATGCAAGGGAGCGAGATTCGGACGTCATTTATGCCACGGTGTCTATGCTACCGATTATAAGTATATATCGAATCGGCACGCGAGCTGCACGTCTGAGTAACCAGCTGGGAGTAGAAATGCATATGTGTGCCCGGCATTCGACTCAGTTGGAAGATGGATCAGCACCAGCGCGCAAAAAACTTTTAATAGATACAAAAATCTGTACCTGGAAGATTGAAGCTGCAGATGATACAGATACGTTTTCTTAGCAAGTGAAGTTGTGCATTTTATGCTAAAGGCAATTAATGCCTTTACTAGACAATGACCCTCGATAGCACATTACAAAAATACAACTTACAGTATGCCTAGCGAAATGAAATTAATAAAAACAAAATATCATACATATGCTTACACTTGCTACATACTGTTATTTAACAGTCGTGGGGCGATTTACAGCAATGTGGTCATGAGTTTCTATAGCTCAACTTTTTCCATAAGTTACAGCAAAACGCGTGTGAAAGATTACAAGTCTTATTTTGTTTAGCATGCATTTCTGTTTTTCAGCTTAAGAAGCGTCACTCCTGGCCTTCATTCCCAATTATCCACTACCATATACTTGTGTTTACTTGGTTACGACAACGATCTTATAAATTTTGTAAGTAAAACGAACGTCAATTGCGAAATTTAGTCTATAAACATCGGCTAAGTTATATGTGGCGGTGTTTTACGGGCAAGCTTTTCCCTTACTATTATTGTTAACAACATAACTCCAGTCCTCGAAACTCTTGTACGAATCAACACAATCTTTTCCCTCAACCTGAATTGCTCAACACTCCATAGATGACATGTATGCGTCTGCACCCATCGCGGAAAAGATAAAACCACAAAATCGCATCCAAACTAACAAGAAAAATGAGCCTACAGCTTAAAAAAATACCAATCCGAGAACAATAGCGTTCACACCAATCCGTTTGCATCAAAAAGCGATGGTCGGAAATGTCGTGTGACGCATCCCGGCAGTGAGGAGCGTAGGGCGTGAAAAAGCGCAGGTGCAGCTAAGCCGTTCCTTTGAGCGCTCACCACAGTAAAAGGCAGTTCTGTCGGGTAAGCCGCTAAAAAATATCGAGCTGAAGATCTTCGCAGCGTCGCATGAAGTTAGCAAGAGAGAGACCACGTGCTAATGTTCTCATCGGCCCCTCATTCAAAAGTGGAGGTGCAGGATGGATAACAGCGATACGGTGGCCGTCCGTCAAATGTCATTATCCTGTGAAAACTGCAAAAATTCCAATTAAAGGAGCTGCGGGCACAAGAATTTCTTGGAATCTTGAAAACTTCGTGGGTTATTGGCAGAAAAAAGCGCGAGTCTTGATGGAGCTCAAGCGAACAGGAACAACATAATGACTCTGAATCTATCGTACCAATCGCCAAGACGTAATGTCAGTAATATGAAACCTAGTGTCTATGAAGTGACTGTGAATAACTACATCACAAACCTACAATCCTATTTCACTCTGCTTGGTTATATTTTGAACAATCAGGATTCTAGAAAGTGGAAAGAAGAGATATCTACAATATAATAGAGACCGATGTGTATTTATCTGTTTGTTTATCCATTTTCTGTCACTCTTTAACAAAACAGGTAGGCGGAAATTAGCCTAGGTTGGAGGCTCTGGTTGTCCTTTCAAGCTCCATTGAAAACTGATAGGTAGAAAATAGGCTGGGTTGCAGAAGATGGCAAACGTATCTTAATTAGGGACAGTTGAGATTCAAAAATGAACATATCGCAGGCTTAGTCTGATTCGTGCGAGTATTACCTTCTCCTTACGTGGAATCTATGGCAAAGTATCGGGCGGCCTCAAATCTAAATGCACTTCTTGCATTGCCGAAGTTGAAATCTCAGCACTGAAGGTATCTGAAGCTTCCATTGGCACTCTCAAGCATCTTGATTCGTAGTTTCTTCCTACAGATGATTTTTTTGCATCAGCTATTTTTTCAACTTTGATGCAATTGTCGACGAAACATCTTTCAATAACCAAAAGACTATCGGACAAATATGACACACTAGGGTATCTATGATATCAAATCGAATCAATTCCTTTCAGTGTTGCTGAACTGACTGCAAAAGTGGTGAATTATTTTCATGTCAGAAAATAAGAGTGTTGATGCTCAGTATTTAGGATACCATGAACCCTCATCTGAATTATCTTTAAAATTGGCAATTGTATGAAGGAAAGCATGGTTAATGAAGAAGGATCAACACAAATTATTCGCTGTCCTTTTATGACATGAGGGCACTCTAGTATTCGTATATTATATATGTATGTTTAAAACTGACAAAAATTAATTATTTGCTGATCCCACTCTATTTTAAGTTTCTATATAAAGTAAAACCAATGTCGTGACTAAAAATACTTTTTGCAATGGCTTCGCGTTGCACAGAATCCATGTCAGTTCAATGGCAAAGAGAAAGAAAAACATTTTTAGTAACTGAATAAATTGAACAAGATCAACGTAAGACAGCAATGATTACTGAATCTGTATCAAGATTTTCATCAGACCGCAGATATTTAAGCGTCATATGACTTTTCGCGATATTCGCATATTGATTTTTCCTGCCAATGATACCTAAAAGAGGATTCGACAGGCTTGGGACGTATTACTTTGGTACTATACGACACCTTCCCTCCCCCCCCCTCCCGGGATGCGTACAGCGCATTAACATATTTTGCAGCACAATGCACTGACAGCAACTTACTGGGGAAATTCAGTACGCCGATAGAAGGGGTCGATTGTCACACTATTGCGGTGATCTGATGATAGATTCGATGTCATTCACAGAGCTTACAACAAACAAAGTTCTCAAGTCAGAACGTTCACATGCATATAATGAAATCATACGAGTCTGGGAAAGAACTTCATCTGTAGACCTTCAGCTTACCATAGCGCTAGTTATATGGGCTCATTGAGATTAACGTCATAGGCATAACTTCAGCTATCGGGGGAGACGGTTTAATTAAACCAAATATTGAATATATTTCAAGAGTGTAAGCATGTTTTTGCGCTATGCAGTTGAGAGAAAACATCCTATTTTTTTTAAGTGAGCACAAACGGGTTGATACATGCACGCCCAAGGACACACGCACAAAGAAGACAGATCCGTGCACAAAGACTGATATGCACGCAAAGACAACAGCAATGGCGGGAAATAAAGTTACCCGCAGGCAGGCGCAACTGTACAATAAATAGAGCGTCAAGCTGTGAGAGACACAGAGAAATGGCTGGGATCATCGACATCTCGGAAGGTTCTCACCAACTGCGATCCATTTCTCTGCGTCATCACGCGGCGTCACCGGCAGCAAATCTATCTATTACTGTCGGCAATCATTAGTAAACGGGGACTGTCGGTTGTTCCTTGACTGTCCACGATCTAATTATTCCTACTTCTGTGCACTCTAAACCGGGATGCCCGACTTTTACCGCATCGTGCGACACTTCAGCAATATGCGGCCATGTGGAGAGCCTCTGGAATCTATCTTATAAAAATTTCTACACAAAAATAAGCACCACGTATGTCATACTAATGTATGAATATTAAATCATTACATAAGATATGGCACAATATAAATTATTACCGTATTTGAAAAATAAAGGCAGTGCGAAGTAAATAAAAGATACATTATACAAGCTTAAGCTCTCTGTAATTTCTAGACAGGGTGTGGCAACAAAAACTAAACAAGACTTGAAAATAAAATTTCAAAAATGTAGCACAAGCGGTGGCGGCCACCGACTCGACGACGAACCGATGCCCACGCGTACCTCGCAGGGCTGTAATTGAGAGCCCTGCCCTAAATATCAATTACAGTAGACACAATAATAATTAGTGATATATGCGCAGTGTCTCTTCTCTCATATCAACAAAACTTGTGGAATGCAAGCTACAAGGAAGCCTGTAAGTTGTGCTCCGAAGATTTTCTTACCCTTTCCTTCCTTTGCTCTTCTATTAAATTTGTGCATCGTCAGCTCAGAGCAAGTAAAACTTCAAGTAGAACTTCCATTATTATTAAAAAAAATATACCAAACCGGCGGCGTGAGAACGGAGAAAACGCCGTAAGGTCGTCAACCCCCACGCAACCAGCCCAGCAAAAGGAGAAAGAAACAGAGAATCATTAAAGACCACAGAATCACTCTGTTTACAGATCGTTTAAAGCTGCCAATGCCCGCACCAACAAAGACAGAGCCATCAAGATTATTTCAAGCATCTGCACATGATGGTACCAACAAACGACAATACTGGCCTGTACGACATCGTACCGGTTCCTGGACAGACTCATGAAGGGCACCAATACGCCGAGATAGCCCCTCGAGCAAATGGCTTCAAAATAACATCGGCAATTATATATTTTATACAGAAAGCAAACCTCACCAACTCTGCGACGATGCGCCAGATCACAAGGCTCGACACCATTCACCATAAATGCGTATCGACTGCCCACTCTATCTTGCAAACTTAGATGACAATCAGCAAGGAAAAAGTAAAAGGCAGCTTACAGGCTAATGATAAAATTTACTTCTGACATATCTAATGCTTAGATACAAAATTGGACAAAACAGGAGAATTAGTTCGCTCTTACGACAAGGTTCCAATTTCCTTCTATTTTATTTCCATCAACTGTCATTTCTGATATTCAACTCTACAATAGTCATACGCAGCATGTTGCATGCTAATTCAGTTGGCTTTTCCGATTCTCGTCCAAGGCGTAGGAAAGATAAAGAGAAGTATATCTATCCAGCTGCTTCCAAATCATGTGTAAGAACTACAGAAGATAGGAAAATATATGTAAAATAAACTTAACTGAGCAAATGAGTTCTTCAAAGCAAATCCCAAATAGGGGCGAAGTAAACTTGGATTTCCCAAAGTAATTATTTTCTGTTATAATTTCAGAACGCCACGAATCACTAATACTAATAAAGAAATTCATACGAATATATATATATATATATGTCGCATTTGCCTGATAGAGGTACACCCCCGCCGAGAACCTTGTAGGTTAGGTGCCAGGACTGGCTCTGCTAACGTCCTATATCAAATAAAGGTCTTGATACGGGTTTACTGTGTTCTAAACTTCATATTTCACTACGGGAACCACTCCTTGTCTACCTAACTTACAAGGTTGGCAGGGTAAGAGCTCATTGTAAAGGGGCTGGTATGTACTAAAGTGGATGGTGGCAGCACAAAAAAAAAAAATTCCCGTTTTACTATCGAGAAGTAGGCGTGTGTTGGAACGTAGACTTATTTACTTTCAAAATGAGACCAATTTTTCACAAATCTACGGTGTTTATGAGACTTTTTTCACTTTTTGAAGCTAACAGGCTGTTAGGTGGCCAGGAATTTGGTACCTCTATCGAACCATGAGGCTGCTTAACTGGCCGTATATGAATATTCTTAGCCATCTAATAGCCCATTTTGCAATATATACGCCGTGCATACACAGGGTCGACTTCAGGACTTGAACTGGGGACCTTTAGATTACCACGCGCGGCCACTCTACCAGTACGACACCACAGTATACTTGTAACATGAGCACACGCAGAGTGCTTGTGCTGCCCGCTGCACCTCAACAGTGCACTATACACGATGGTGGTAATTGTAAAGATGAATAATTTTTATATCCCTCGTGCAAGCTTTCTTATTTACAGTATTTCATGTTTACGTGTAACTCAGGGGAAAACATAAAGACAGGCATGCCGCACTTCTAACATGGATGGGAATAGCAAAACGGAAAAGAAATAGAAGCAGTATACAATCTGAAAATCTGAAGCAAAGCCTCGTAAGATGTGTTATTTCCAAGACCAGCGACCTCGCCTCTCCACGTAAACGTACGCAAGGTAATTATGACAAGTTCTGCTAATACCACGGAAGTTGCCCCCAAGAACATAGCGTATGCGCAGCATTAAAATTAATGATACACTCGCGTTGCCTCAAACACACCGCGAGTGCCGGCACAAATTAGAGAGGCAGGAGACCAAGCATGAACGCTTTGTCCCGGACCAGGCCACCATATCATAAATAATTCAGCATAAGCGCCCTTCCTCCTTCATATAATAGCATTCTGGAAAATACAAACTCGCCGCAATGATATGCGGTGTATTCTGGGCAGAAGTTTGAATTAAACTTTTGTCTTAAAGTTTATACAAATTGAAACGAGTGTTCAAAAGCCCGAGGCCCCCGAGTCAGCGACAGAAACGCAGGCCATGAAACTTGCTCGTTGCGCCACATTTTACCTGCGCCAGTAATGCGAAACAATGGCGAAGTTTAGAGGACTGCTCGTCGGCTCGCAGAAGTGGGTAAGGAGGGCAAGATGCATGGGGCACAATCGACGAGGAGAAGAGTTTGGGAAAGAAACAAGGGAAAGGATAAGGACAAAAGCTGAAAGCTAACTAGAACTGGAATACTTGCGAGCCGAGACATCAATTCAGATGAATAGTAACATGGATTAAGTTGTTTGGGAAAGAAAGATTGAAAGCGATAAGTTCAAAAACTGAAAGCTAAAGAGAACTGGTATACTTGCGAGCCGAGACATCAATTCAGATGAATAGTAACATGGAGGAAGTTGTTTGGGAAAGAAAGATTGAAAGCGATAAGTACAAAAACTGAAAGCTAAAGAGAACTGGTATACGTGCGAGCCGAGACATCAATTCAGATGAATAGTAACATGGAGGAAGTTGTTTGGGAAAGAAAGATTGAAAGCGATAAGTACAAAAACTGAAAGCTAAAGAGAACTGGTATACTTGCGAGCCGATACAAAAGTCCAGATGAACATAAAATGAGAACGTTTTTGAGAACGGAAGATAGGAAACGATCATTACAAAAGCTAAAAGCTAAGAAGTACTCGTATGCTTGCGAGCCAATAGGAAAATCTGGATAAATAGAAAATTAAATTAGGAGGTTAGGAGCTTAATGTCAAACCACAAGGCTGAGAGCGAAAGCAATGATTATTAAAATGAAATCCGATATGACGTAAGCTAACTAGCGCAGATTATTTGCATCCAAAATATTACGATCATAGGTACAAATTAATAGTAATGCAACTAGCAAGCAAAAGTAAAAAAAATATGCCGAGCAAGAGACAATGTATTAGAAATCTCAAAAATATCATCCAGGCATGATATACAACTTCTTATTTTGTAACAGTGGAAAACATGGATATATCAATGAAATTAATAGCAGCAGGGTGATTCTGTTGAAGAACTGTCCTAGCAAAACGGACAAATAGTGCAGTTGCAATTGAAATATTCTGAATGGATGAGGTCTTCACATGCTGCCAGCACACTACCGCCAAGATACACTAAAGAATTCTTACCTTATATGCAAACTGACCAGTGCGAGGTCCGCATCAGCAAATGCAAAGATAAATAGCTAGCGTAGTAAAAGCTCTAGAATATAACTTGACGTAACTGTAAATGTACACACCAGACAACCAATGTGCTTAACAGCCTGCGAATTTAAAACCATCATGGGGATAAGCGATACTGTAGAACTAAGGTTGGCCTTGAAGAAAACCTAAATTTCTTGTACATGGTGTGTTAATCTGGATCTAAGGTTTCTTTATTTTTCAATACATAATACTTCAAGTATAGTAACCCCTCTACCTGACGTTCGATAGCACTAGGTATCTCCAGGAAATTTGCGATACATAAAATGGTAGATATCATGATTGGCAACATTTGTGAATAAAGAAGATAATCAGGATGCGTGTTGCATTTGCAAAAAACTATTGTATTATCCAACTAGAACGCCTCGTGTCGTAAAACCATCATCCGCGGTGAGGGGCGAATTTCAACGTAGTCATTTTCGATGGCCAGCTTACTCTAGAGTTTTGCCATTTTTCATATCTATGTCAACCCACCAGACTCCCTGCAAAAAATTATGAACATTGCTGAATTTGTTGTCCCTGTTTTTGGGTGGACAGACAAACAAATATCGAAAAACACTTAAATCTTTAACGAAAACATTATCATTGCTAGTCGCTTAGCTCGCAGGCGATTAAAAAAGGAATAAATAACATCGTAGATATTTGGAATACGCCTGGTGGTCGTATCTTGCACGTACTCCCAAGCCTGTATAACCTAATTAATGTTAACAAGAAAATCAATGTTTATCATCGTTAATATTAAGCTTTTAACGCTAAGCGCCCTTCACACAGGAGATGTCAAACAATACTATTTCTGAGATAAAGAGAATTTTAATTGGTCCTAATAACGATAATTTAATTAGAGTGATGGATGTGCACTGGAAGCACGTGCGCATTTCCTACACACTGATTACAATCGATCGTAAAGGCAGTGTAATTAGATAGTGTGGCGTTAAATATTTACATATATTAGTTATATCTGCATTGTGCAGTCCAAGCTGAATCTATTCGGTGCAAATCATTTGAGTCAGCCATTGACCCAGGCTCATGAAGTTATGAAAAGGACACTTAGACTGTGACTCGTATTTGACCTGTGTGTCGAAAGCTTGGCCAAATATAAATTAGAGTCAGTACAATTATCCTCAATAGCCAAATATGATGAACCTCGACGGACGTCCTACAATACTTTCAATACTGTGTGACCGTACAGTGTACTGATATTATACTTGCATGCTCGTGTATCACTGGGACTTGGTAATTTTTTTTTTAAAGTAGCTACTGTGGGAAGTCATTCATCAGACGGGATCTGACGGCCCAGGTGTAGCTTGCAGAGCAGCCCGTGAGCAGGCGGGCTGGAGCGGGCAGTGTGCTTGCTCCTGATGGTGCGATTCTTTTGTTCGTGTTGATCGATGACGCCGGGCGGTGGTGGGCAGTGCAAGGTAAACTCGGCTATCTCAGACTGGGATACAGAGAACTAAAGCCCTTATGTAATCTGGCAACTGTTTACACTCGAAAATTAAACCTATTTGTTGATCGTTCCTTTCAGAAACTCTCCTGCCCAGAACATGAACAACGAAACGGGTCTGCGAAACGCGGCCCCAATTCTCTGTTCTTTGTCTACGCTGCTGTAGAGCGGCTTGATAATTAACCCAGTTGAAGGACGGTACAATTACAAGTACTAAATCTCAACATACTGAAGTGAATTGTCAACTAAATAATGTAAATAGTACAAAGTTAAATAAAGGAAAGCTGAACAGTAATTAATTATAGTTTATTGACTACGTATGTATTTTATGGGAATAGCTTTGTCAATTTCTTGAGGCTGTGATATCGAAGTTAGTCATTAGAGATAGATAATTCCATTTGCATCCTTCACGCATAACTTTTTAGCGAGCAAGTGATCATATATGGTCATTTCCATGAAGCTATTCTCGCTCGTGGAGTAGCCACCCGATAAAGGGCTAACCAAACGAAATAGCCTCAACTTCTATCTTTCCAATCCGTGCTATAATGTGCCAAGAGGTCTGAAAAAATAAGTACAGTCGATGTAATTCAAGCAGTTATGAAAGGATCTTCAAAAAAATTTTGCAGAAACTGTTAATACTATGAAAAAGCACAAGTTATTAAATTTTGGAGTTGATTCACAAGAAATCATGGTTTCAGATCCAATTTGACCTTTTCGTTAGCGTTGCCTTACTTGGAGGAGGTATGCGCTCTCAGAGCGCTCTAGTTGTATTTGGATTCACCGCTTCTCTGAAAAGTTTACATAGCAGACCCATCCGCAGTGAGTAAAAATGTACCATAGACGGAAACAATCTAAAATATATTTGTAATAGTTTAGACATTAAAATACTATCAGGACTGCTTCGATCGTATAGAAGCGTCAGCACAATAGTGCGTAGATACTCAATATAAATTGAATAAAAAATGGTGGTATGAAAATGGATAAAAAAATACGTACGCGATCATTATGGAATACTACGCATTGATAAAATTTTGAAACATAGTGAACCCACGAAAGGTGAAGCTCGTTTTAGTAAGAAGCCATTGCTCGCATACAAGAATACCCACGGCAGCAACAGGCCATGCTTGCTCGACTGGTGTACTAAAGGTGCCGAGATCGAGCTACGAGCCAGCCGAGCGGTCGTGTGGCCTCCCGGTGTGCTGAGTCAGCAAACTCGTTTGGTATGCACCGCTGCGTGGGAGCACTGACCTTCCCATGAATGAGAGGGTGGAGGGGGTCGTTGAACTTTCCGGTACGACGTCATAGCTCGTAACGACCCGTGGTCAGCTGCAGCTGTACTTATTCCTCTGGGGCCAGTTGGTATATATGTGCAGCACGAACCAGTGGGTGTGGGTTTCCCAGTGGAGGGCGCAGTCAAAGTTGACTTTACCTTTATATGGTTAGGATGAAATCACTCGTACAACAAAATGATCTGAAGTAGCTCTCGTAGAACAATCATGATCAGTAACAGAAATGTGAACGCATATGATACTGTAGTATGTTCTATATGAACCTGAACAAATTAATGCGAAATGTCCTTTTCCTTTCAGAATTACTTCATTACAGCGTAGCAGGAAGGACGATGAGGTCGAATGGCCAATCACAGTAAAAACGTCCTGGTCTAATCCTGCATTTTCCAAAGGAAAATTAATTATATTTCCCACGCGTGCGGACATGCCTAGAAGTGCTCTTACTTGCGTCCCGAACAAGCTCAAGTGTTTGGTTGAAGACGAAATGTATTTGCTGAAAGAAATATGTAGATTTCCTACAAGTTTTGTGACAGCAACGGGGGAAAGAAACAAATATCTTATGTAAATGACATGTATTAATTACGGCTTTTCTTAAAAAATTTAACTCCTACAGACTGCAAAAAAATCGTCAGTTTTGCAAGTGCTTGCATCGTTCGGAAAGTGTACCGGACAGGCCACAGCTAGGAAGCAAGGAGGCGGAAGAGCTAACCGCGAAAGTGAGGCGCAGCAATATGTGGGTACGATCTCTCTTGCTACAAATGATGATTTGCTGTATCATGTTTGTATGGGCAGCATAGTACTGAAACCATTGATGGGGTTGAAAATTGTCGGTTTAGGGCTGATTTTCGTTTTGTGTGCAATCAAAGGTTTTCTTAATTAGTTTGTATGCATCCTAAGTTATATTAATGTTTAGTCATTATGGTAAGCTGCGTAGGTTTCAAAAGACATAAATGTGTGGGCCGCGCGCCTCGATCGAGCGAGTAGCGGCAATGCGCCAATTTTTCTACCAATATTTTCTGAATTTTTCGAATTGACTTACGTTTCATTCGAATAGCGGACTCACAAACGTCCTAGACCGCACGATGGCATTGTGTAGTTTACATCACTATATATAAACAAATCCTGCAAGTTATGATGCGAATGGGAGTATACCGACATCCAGCATTCGCCATATATCTAAGTACACTTACCATATTCCCCCTTATTTTCATCAGAGTATCACTGCTAACGTCAGTATGCACGGCGGTGCGGCGCAGCTGCTTACTCGCTGATATCAAAAACACAAAGTAAATTAGCTTAGGCTGGGCAGGAAAACTTGAGCACAACTGGGATCTTCATCCTTGTCGAGGAAAAGTGACAACCAAACAAAGCGAGTGACGAGCTGCAGCGCAAAAAGGGACATGCATATTATAACAAAGCCATGCTGCTGTGCGGACTTAATTTAGTCACCCTTTCAGAGAGAACATTAATGGTAGAGCAAAGTTCTAGCTTTGTCATACGTTGCTCAGTTGTTTTATTATCATTATTATTATTATTATTATTATTATAGTGAATAGTTTAGGCCTCATTTTTCGGCTACAATGACGATCTAAGAGAGGAAAACAAGTTGTAGACAGCATGTCGATAAAAATGCGGAATCAATTAATCAGGGTGTCTTCATGCGGGATCAGTGCGAGTGGGAATGACAAATCGGTAACTACGAGGAGGTAAGGAACAAAGTATTATTATTAATGGTTTTGAAATTGGACAAAAGATAAGGTGGGTGCGAAGTAAAGACGTCCAAAAGTCCAAATTATATATTTGTATATATAAAGCTAAGGATGGAGTCCTTCGTGGCCCATCTCCCAATATCATAGGGCCAGAATGGGCAACTTAGTTAACTTAACTCGATAACCATAGGCGTATCCTATGTCACCTAAATGGATTTATCTCTGAAAATGCTGATTTTGCTAAGAAATGCAACCTGCCAAATAAACTTCCGTAAATAGTCTTGTACATGATATCACTACAGAGAGCTAAAATTAAATGACCCGCACTGTGGGTAGTTTATGCTGGGTAGCCTATGGGATAATTAAGTTTCCAAGTCCTCTGAGCGAAAGAGCGCACGATCTCTTGTAGCGTAGCAATAGTTTGTTTAAAATCTAATATTTACAAGGAGCGATTGTACGAATAAAAAGTTCGCAAATTAAGATGACACTAATCGCAAATGTATGGTTCTGTAGACATGACTAAATCAAAATGGAAAATGAGCGGAACATGCAGCAACGAGTCAGATAAAATGGGAGACTCGTCAAAGGAAGAACACAGTACATAGAAACAAAAGGGGAAAAATGACGAAGAATGTATCACAGATTATCATTGAACGTAAGAAGTAAACGGGAGGAAAGAAAGTGGGGCCAGAAGGCAGCAAAGTGGGCACGGAAGACGGCAAAGTGGGCATGGAAGGAGGCAAAGTGGGCATGGAAGGAGGCAAAGTGGACACGAAAGGCGGCAAAAGTGGGTGGAAGGCAACACAGTGGATGTAAAAGGCAACAAAGTAGGAGCGGAAGGCAACAAAGTAGGAGCGGAAGGCAACAAAGTAGAAGTGGGACGCAATAAAGTGGGCGTGGAAGGCACCAAATTCGGTGCGGAAAAAAATACTGTTTATTCCACTATTTTTAATTATCCCGTATGCAGTTGCTGATGTGCCACATATAGAAATACGCTGTCCCCAAAAAAATAAGGCCAACCTCTGGATACGGGTAAACACGAAGCTAAGCAAAACAGGCCCTTCGAGGCGCTACTTTCCCTAACATATGATGGGCAAGCAGATTCTTACTTCTTCCTGTGGTTCACGACTCATTTCAGTCTCTCTGAATAGGTTTACGAGTGAGTCTCATGGCAGTGCAAGGCTCGCACGATGTATCGTGGTCCGTCTGCGCCATTTCAAACAATCCAACTGTCAGTTTCACTGAAGAATACATTGTATGAAAGAAGTGTTGCATTGTGCAACCTGTTCAACTGGCATTTTTCATGCGCTACGTATTTCTATAATTTCAAACGTTAACGAAAAGCTCATCAGCATATAATGAAACAATTGAAAATAAAAACTGTTGAACAACAGACACAGCTGTTGATAAATCCAGTTTTTTTAACTCCACGGTCTTTGCCCTTAACATTCTATTAGCTCCCATGTGGCCTAAAAACTCACAGCAGACATCAAGGCACAGCAGCTAAAACAGAGAAGGTAAATAAACTAAGTTCATTTGTACAGTCATTGCTCTGATAATGCAATGTATCGAAAGCTATCGACAAATATTGTGATACAAAATGCAAACACCGTAATCGATTCCATCACCATCATGCAGTTGTACCCCTACTGCCCCGAAAATCTCTAGTACATAAAGCCCTTGAGTAGCGTCGTGATACAAGCACCACAACTCAATGTGGTGGAAAACCACTTGAACTCCGTCTGTATTCCTAATGTTCTAAAATGCTGAAACTGTAAGAGAACTGGGCAGCTTTAAATAAGCAACCACGGCTTCACTGCAGCAGGGGCGCAGCGAACAAGCAGAATATCTAAAGGCTGCAGCATCGACTTCGCTCATGAAAAGCCAAGCCTGCTCCAGGATACAGGGAGACGCAGCATCGGCCAGAATTTACATGCAAAATGGCAGACGTTGCTGAAGCTCGATGGTAATTTGTAGAGAGGCTTCAGTGATAACTCATTGAGTATTCTCGACAGCACCAGCCTTACTTAGGCCTAATGAATTGCATTGTCACATGAGAGAAACACAAGGAATTTATGCAAATTTCTTACATGCACCAGAGAAGCCATTGACGAGAGGCTTTTTCTGTATCTAAATCCGATTTGAAAGCTCCTTTGTAAATGCGACAGTTTTCTCGGCGGTTTCTAAGGCACTGCTTCTACGTTATTTTCGAAGGCAAGTCTTCTCTATCATTTTTAAAAAGGCCAGTCTTCTCTATTCTAAGCGAAAGGTTTTTTGCACAGTCCTTTTTTAAAAAAAGGTCATTCTGTTGTTTTAAAAGTTCCAAAAACGTCTTAGATAACAAGCCGCCTCGGCTGCTCTCAAAGGCAGGTATTCATAACTATTTTCAGAACGAGTTTCCTTTCGTTGGTTTCAAAGGCTGTTTTCTGCCACAGTATGAGGAATAGGTCATCCTTTTCACGTTCACAAAGCCTACCTTTCTACGTTCTCAATGGCAGGCTATCTCTCCACTTTGAAGCAAAGGTTGCCTTCTTTGATAGAACCCACTGTACCGAAAGTGAATACCTGCTGAATACTCGTACATAGGGAGAAAGTGCTATTGGTTGGTAATGTAGGCTATGAATCTGTATCATGCGTGTGTCTGTGTATCGGGCATAATGCGCATGTTTTTTCTGACCCCAACACTAGTGTGATTATGTGTCTTTATCTCTCTTTAGTTGTAAGCGAGCATCGTCGCACGGAGGTTGTGTCTTATCCAGGTGATGGTGCATATCCAAGCAGGCTGTGCATGCCCGGACGCACGCGTATTTTCATCTTTGGTCTTTTTTTTCTAATACTATTACTACCTTATGACTAAATTCACATAATTCAACAGGTATGCCACTATTTTTTGTACACCTGCAGTACTGCGAAGTTTGCTAACTAAATCACCGTAATAAAGCACCGCATTAGTTTACACATGCAACACTTGCTTAGTTCGCGTAATGAGTGGATAGCACTGCCAATGAAATGTCATACTTCGCCTGGTACTCTGTAAGAGCGGACAAAAATAGCTGCATTAAGTTCACTTTATTATCACGTAAAATAATTATATCAATTCATGTATCATTACAAAGGTACAATAAAACTGCAACCCCTTCATGAGGACTATAATAATTATACCATGTAATTCTTGTCATTTGCTCTTGCTAGACTGCGTCCTACGCTTTATTGCAAGTTCGTTTCCTTATAAATAACTCCATCGTACGACAACGTACTGAAGTAAATTTCAATACAATTAAAGATACTACGAAGGTTAGAGTAGAAATAAATTTCCAAAGCGCTTGGCTAAGTATATACAAAGTAATCTAAACATAAGAATATCATTCGGTAAAGTCGTGCATTTAAGTCAGCCTGGTATTGCGGCCGTGAACGGTGTGGCGTAAATTCTTTCAAGAAAAAACAGCCTGATTGCGTGATGCTTCAGAATTGATTAAACGAATGAGATTTAAGTGCGAAAAACGGTCGTCAAATAGGTCTGGATGTAGCTAACAGGCACATCTCAGTCGAATTTGGCCTTGCAGTGCCCATATGCACGGCATCTATTATGCAATGAACCCCAATCCAAAATCAAACCCACAGCAGTCACTGACTCATTTCAAAATCTTAAAAATAAAATTCATCACTAAATTCCACCCAATCGAAACAGCAGATTTGTGAGAGATCTTTCACTGTAAACGAAGAACGCTGTAGTTCAGTACAGTGTTGCTGATGTTCGTGTCTGTGATTTTCATCGTAATATAATTAAAAGAGCTTTCACGACACTATTATAAACACACCAAGACGTCTCACTTTAGAGATACAATTTGTGTCATTCTATGGACAGGACAAATCTCTAAGTATCCAAATGATCACAAAAGCATATCGTCAGTTAGTTACGCTTGCACAAAATCGGTGAAAATCATCCAGGAAAATGTAAAGAAACATAATATGAAGTTATCAGGTTGACAAGTGGATTTGGGACGACTTTGGTCAGTGCAGCTTGAGTCAATTCAGTTTACAGCTTCATAGAGAGTTTAAGCGAACGGTGTTTGGAAAGATAACCTACAGTAAAAAACAGCACTATAAAAAAAAAAAGAAAACTTACCACCCCCTACAAGAATTGGCGACAATCCAGAAGATTAACAAAACTGCTAAGAACAAATTTCTACCGCAAATTAGGTACGTTCCGTTGATGGTATCCAGCATAACCATGAAATAATTTTAAAGCTGGAAATTCGTACAGAGCTTCCGTTGAGTTCGACATCATAGCTCCTAGGGAGCAGCTCAAGTCGGTTGGTCGAACACTCACTACAAAATATACACCACTTCGCATACATGCATCCAACAAAACATTCAGATGCTACAGCATAATTTCATCAGCAGCTTTCACAAAGCTCGCCGTTACAGACTTAAGAAAACAGCTCAAATCGATGCAAAATATGTGTGATTTCGCATAATATTATTGGCATCTAGCAAAAAAAGAAACCAACCGCTGCAGCACAACTGAAGAAAGAGATTTCAAGAAGCCCGAAATCATAGCACCAAGGAAGCAGCCCAGGCCTGGCTTATCGCAGTGTTGTCTGATGAAGCGGTGCCCTGTAATCTACGAGTCTGGCGAGACAAAACTGTGCCGCTGCGCGTCATTCGTCGGTGTCGTTTGCAGAAATGAACCCCATGCAGCTCGCAAAGATCTGGCAGAAAGAGCAACGAAAAGTACAGCACAGTATCCCCGAAATTGGAGAACTGTACGAGAAAAAAGAGGGGAGTGCGTGTGATAGGCGTTATTCCTTCAGTACACAAAACTAATTTAGGTTTTGAAAGCATCACAGGAATAATATACTGTATATTTTAGAGGTAATAATAATAATATGAAAGGTAATCCATGCCAGTGTAGAATGCATGCAACCGGCGCCGTAAAAAGTTACCCTTATTATAAATTAAAATAAGAAGCCAAAAAAATGTACATTTTTAATACATTATTGTAAGTGAGCTTCGCACGGTCTTTAGTATCATACACTTTTAATGTTCCCTAAATATTAATTTCCTCCTAAGTTTTTTCGCATGCGCGACCTGTATCTGCTAAGAATTTTCTTGAAGCCTACGAACCCTTTCAATCGCAGGTAGCCTCCATTTAGACCTTACTTCTTTGCATTATTATCGTACAGCTTCAGAGTTCTTATTTCTAGGTCATCAATATATGTACTCGTGATAAAAGCGTAGATACATCCGGTAACTGAAAATACAATTTGTGAACCTAAATAATACAACTTCAAAAAACAAAGGGCACCTACATACATCGCGAAATACGGTACACCAACTAGTTTGCACGGCTAGATAGAACGAATCTGATCGCCAGACACTCACATTAGAATCTCTAGCGCTGAAACCCATGCGTATTGCGTATACAATTACACATACTGTACAGCGATAGACGTGGCATCAGTTGTGACCTATAAAAAGCATAGATGCTGGCTTGAAACACGAAGTGCATAGACAAGTATAGCACATGTGTCTCCGAATATACTAGTGCTTGTGACATAGACATCAGGATGGGCCTATTTCAGTACTATTAACTTTTATAATGTTTTGTTCCAAAGCATAACCGAAATAAGTCACACTGGAACGGACGTTGTTAGCACGTCGGAACCAGCAGACCGAGACCCAGCAAGTCCAGAGTGGCAACGAAGTTTAGTGCAACGGCTGTCGGTGAACGAACGCGTGACCCACCGAGTCTGGAAGGACAGACTCGTACACAGAAGCGGTTACGTGGGGTTAATCTGAGGGCTGTAACTAGGAATCAGATAATATTGTTGTTTAGTGTGAATAAGAAGAGCTGTCAAGTCAATGCTTACACATAGCAGTTCAAATATCAGATTTACATAAGGATACGAGGGTCAAACTCTCATCTCAGATGTAACTAGTCTTCATCGATAATTTAGCTTATAAAGTAGTACCGACGCTCGTCACTCTGATCAGGTACATCAGAGAGAAAAAATTACCCTCTAAATATAGAGTAGCTTCATGACCAATTTAGTAGACCAGTAATGAAAACCCGCCAGACGTAGGTACCTACTTTGTGTGTTTCACTCCTTATATGCACATTGCACATATTATGTTATCAGTTTTGGTTTCGATATAGCTAATTTTACTGTTCTATATGTCCACAGCGCTACAACATACCAAGAACACAGTAGTTTGTCTATGGATTTATATAGATCCTCATGTTTCTTTACTAGTACTGTAAGCCACGAACCCTAGGTGCGAAGTAACAGTCTGTATTAGCCAAGACTAGCACACCAATAACCCTGCTTGAATTGCGCGGTCGGAACAAAGCACTATAAGGAGTCAGAAGCTGGCCTGACATTTTTGCAAAGGTTGCGCCGAGCCGAGGAGCGCTAAGGAGCGTCCCACAATGCTGAAAATGCCACACTGTCTTCAAATGTCAGCAAAACTGCAAACAAGAAAATATTTAAGCCCTATGCAACGACAGACTTCTGCGTAATACTTGCTTTGTAAAGAAACGATGTGTGAATCAAATATGTTAATCTTTGCAGAGGTCTATTGAATAAGGTAAAATTCCACAACCGAACTAGCCTAAGTAACATGGTAATTTGGGTCTTAAGTTTTACAGTTCAATAACACAAGCATCCAAAGAACAAACAGTAAACGAAGACACCCAAGAGTCACGGTTGTTGCCCCAAAACAAGTCGGAAATAAAGGTGTTCGTTGAGTTTGCTGCGTGCGAAAGCATTTCTGACAGCAGTGTTTTCTTTAGGTGGCTCCTTCTATCAGAGAAAAGAAGATGTCGTGCTCGGAAGAGACATTTTTGGACAAGGAGACAGAATATAGACGCGAGCTGTCGTGATCATCGACAGCCGCAAGGCTATGTATTGTAGGAGCACTTTTGACAACAGTGGAGGAACCGTGTTGAGATGGGAGTTTAGGTAATATTATTTTGTTGACCTTGACGCAGTAGAGCTGTCGTTGTTTGTATTTGAAGGGCATGAGCCATGTTACTGAGCTCTACTCATTTTGCAATACGCTTTTATTTTTTAACTAACAAGGGAGATAAATGTAGTAAGTGAGTAACATGAGTTGATGTAGCTTTTTCCTTGTTTCTAATTAGGTGTGTAACCAATATCGTCACATGCGTGAGTAGTGCTATAACTTTTAATGTTGTGTGTGTGGCACGGATGGTGCTAGAATTGCTGGTCTTAGCACTCTTTTCTAGCGTCCTCCAATTGCTTTTTTTTTTCAAAGAAAGTCTAGGCTATGAATAGACTTGGTCACAGCCTCAAAAAATGTTCACCACCAAAATAAAAACAACAATGGCCTCGTGCCACGTAACTGTGTACATTATAGACACTAGCTGCACCCGTGAAAAACTTCACGGTCTGGCGGGGCCTTTCAGGTTGAACACTTGGAAATATTATAGTAATGAACAAATATTTTCAAGTTTTAAAGTATACTAAACTGCCCGTGACCCGTTGGATCGTTATCACCATTATTTTCATTTAGCAAAACTCAAGTGTTATTTAACTGGTAGTAGACAACGTGCTATGTGTCCCCGTCACAGTTCATTTACAGAAGACAGTTGTGTGGAATGTGAGTGTATGCGCTTCGCCCCTAAATTTTCAGGTTTGTGACGTCACAATTGCGTTACGCCACTGTTGCAGCGAGGAATCTTTTGATATTTCCACAGCGGCGTAACGTAATTTTGACGTCACAAACCTGGAAATTCAAAGGGTCGAACCGGATACACTCAAATTTGACACAACTATCTTCTGTAAATGAACTGTGGTCCCCCGCTCGCTCCTGGTCGTGTGGGTCATCATCACCAGCTCCTTTGCTTTGCAAGCTATATATATTCAACACTGCCTGTAGGCAAGCGAAATATATTTGTGACGTAGGTATTGTCCAATAATTGTATTGCCCGTATCACCATTAAATTTAACGTGTACGTTCATGCAACCGAGCTCGACTTCATCTTCCGTATCATGGATACAACAGATCTATAAATCTAATTTCGTGCTATCTGTTACTGATGAAGAGCGTAGTACACGAAGGAACTAAGAACAACGCTATTAACATTATAGATGATAGGCAGTTGCGATCCAAGTAAGGAAGTACGGTATATTCTCCTGACTTTTTTCATTCACTCTCAAGGTTTTACTTGTTTACAGCACTGCAATCGTGTTATTAACACAAGTACACTGAGAGAATCTTTGATGCACTAAGATGTATCAAAATTACATGCATTTTTGTCCCAAAACCGAAACACGCATGTGCAGCATAAAAATAAAGTGATGATGCATATATGTAGGGTGTTATGATGCACTTGGTACAAATTGATGTACTTATGTGTCCCGGTTTTGTGACAAAGCCGATGATGTACCAAGATGCATCAAAAGCAGGTAAAATTGATGAACCTGAAGAGACAAAACTTTGAAAAACAATAGCGATCTGCGTGTTAGTGTGTAACCGCAACTCGCATCGCACGTGTTACAAAACTACAAAGCTTTTGTTCACTTTGTTTTTGAGGACATATGTTTTTCTAACTGAATATGTTTTTCTGTCAGCTGCGATGACACACCAAACTACGCTATGAAACACCTACGTGCATCCTCATGCTTCTCACCAAACTAGGCTATGAAACACCTACGTGCTTCCTGCTTCTCTAAAAAACACGTGCATCGAAATTTTTCTCAGTGTACTGAGCGATACAATAATATTAACGCACGGCTGCATGAACTATTACAGAGTGACAGTAGGTATAACAATCAAGGACCATAGTAGCGCACCTACATACCGCTACCAGTGGAACTGCTGCTTCACTATTACCAATAGTTGAACACTATGAATACCAGTTGAAACTATCTATATTAAAATTCTGTTTGAGGTTCCATCCGTTCGTACGTCCGTCCCTGCGCCTGTACGTAACGCTTTTCACTATTAGCTAGGGGAAAATTTGACTTGCCAGGAGTTTAGCTTTTTGCTGGAACGAAGTTCAACCATGGCCGTCTTCTTTAGCGCTTCTTAAAAAATTTAAGTCACTTTCAAAGCAAATATATGAAGACCATTTCACTTGTATCTTATCTAGCGCTTTTGATTTCTTTCACGACATATTATGTTCGTTTTGCTCGTGGCGCACGACGTTCTTAATAGGGCCAGCCAGATACGTAGTTAGGATATGCTGGAGTAGAATAGGAGAAGGAGTCAAGTTCAATTTTTAGCTGCTATTTCTCGCAGGTTTTAGGTAGAAGATTCACAGCCTGACTTGGGACATATTAACCTTTGTCTTCATGATACGGTTCTGAAGGCATCATAATTGAAGAACATTTATTTTTTTTGCTGAATTTTTACAAGTTACTTCAGTACCTATTAGATAGCGGCAATTAGGATGATACTAGTCTGAGACAACACAGAAGAATATTGCTTCTGTTCTCTGGAACTTGAACAGGTTTCAGCTGCATCCATAGCAGCGTCATCGGATGGGTACGGAAAACCTTCCCATGTTTTGTTAGACATGATTCGTCTAAGGCAATATCTTGGATAGAGATTTGATACTGTCGGGCATAAGCTAGCTATGTCGCATGCTTCTTTGCTGAATTTCTTCTTAGCAGTTAGAGAGACTCAGTCTTGGTTGGAGTTTTCATTCCTTTCGAACGTAATCCATTTCACTTATGCTTCCTTTAGCTGAATCTCTTAGAAGCAATTGAAACTTCACCCTGAGCTGACGCCTTTTTATATTGAATTTACACTGCAGTCACATTTTGACGCTTGAGGTTCAACTATAGATTAGTATCCAGTTTACCACAAACCCTGAGCATTTCCGGTGAATTCTTTTGACTGAACGATATTTTCTTAGTGCTGCTCAACGTTTGACCANCCTCTAAATATAGAGTAGCTTCATGACCAATTTAGTAGACCAGTAATGAAAACCCGCCAGACGTAGGTACCTACTTTGTGTGTTTCACTCCTTATATGCACATTGCACATATTATGTTATCAGTTTTGGTTTTTATATAGCTAGTTTTACTGTCTATATGTCCACAGCGTTACAACATGACAAGAACACAGTAGTTTGTTTATGGATTTATATAGATCCTCATGTTTCTTTACTAGTACTGTAAGCCACGAACCCTAGGTGCGAAGCAACAGTCTGTATTAGCCAAGACTAGCACACCAATAACCCTGCTTGCATTGCGCGGTCGAAACAAAGCACTGAGGAGTCAGAAGCTGGCCTGACATTTTTGCAAAGGTTGCGCCGAGCCTAGGAGCGCTAAGGAGCGTCCCACATAGCTGAAAATGCCACACTGTCTTCAAATGTCAGAAAAACTGCAAACAAGAAAATATTTAAGCCCTATGCAACGACAGACTTCTGGGTAATACTTGCTTTGTAAGGAAACGACGTGTGAATCAAATATGTTAATCTTTGCAGAGATCTATTGAATAAGGTAAAATTCCACTCAACCGAACTAGCCTAAGTAACATGGGAATTTGGGTCTTAAGTTTTGCAGTTCAATAACACAAGCATCCAAAGAACAAACCGTAAACGAAGACACCCAAGAGTCACGGTTGTTGCCCCAAAACAAGTCGGAAATAAAGGTGTTCGTTGAGTTTGCTGCGTGCGAGAGCATTTCTGACAGCAGTGTTTTCTTTAGGTGGCTCCTTCTATCAGAGAAAAGAAGATGTCGAGCTCGGAAGAGACATTTTTGGACAAGGAGACAGACTATAGACGCGAGCTGTCGTGATCATCGACAGCCGCAAGGCTATGTATTGTAGGAACACTTTTGACAACAGTGGAGGAACCGCGTTGAGATGGGAGTTTAGGTAATATTATTTTGTTAACCTTGACGCAGTAGAGCTGTCGTTGTTTGTATTTGAAGGGCACGAGCCATGTTACTGAGCTCTACTCATTTTGCAATACGCGTTTATTTTTTAACTAACAAGGGAGATAAATGTAGTAAGTGAGTAGCATGAGTAATGATGTAGCTTTTTCCTTGTTTGTAATTAGGTGTGTAACCAATATTGTCACATGTGTGAGTAGTGCTATAACTTTTAATGTTGTGTGTGTGTGTGGCACGGATGGTGCTAGGGTTGCTGGTCTTAGCACTCTTTTCTAGCGTCCTCTAATTGATTTTTTTTAAGTCTAGGCTATGAATAGGCCTGGTCACAGCCTCAAAAAATGTTCACCACCAAAATAAAAACAACAACGGCCTCGTGTCACGTAACTGTGTACATTATAGACACCAGCTGCACCCGTGAAAAACTTCACGGTCTGACGGGGCCTTTCAGGTTGGACACTTGGAAATATCATAGTAATGAACAAATATTTTCAAGTTTTATAGTACACTAAACTGCCCGTGACCCGTTGGATTTTTATAGTATACTAAACTGCCCGTGACCCGTTGGATTTTTATAGTATACTAAACTGCCCGTGACCCGTTGGATTTTTATAGTATACTAAACTGCCCGTGACCCGTTGGATTTTCAAAGTATACTAAACTGCCCGTGACCCGTTGGATTTTTATAGTATACTAAACTGCCCGTGACCCGTTGGATTTTTAAAGTATACTAAACTGCCCGTGACCCGTTGTATTTTTATAGTATACTAAACTGCCCGTGACCCGTTGGACTTTTATAGTATACTAAACTGCCCGTGACCCGTTGGATTTTTAAAGTATACTAAACTGTCCGTGACCCGTTGGATTTTTATAGTATACTAAACTGCCCGTGACCCCGTTGGATCGTTATCACCATTATTTTCATTTAGCAAAACTCAAGTGTTATTTAAATGGTAGTAGACAACGTGCTATGTGTCCTCGTCACAGTTCATTTGCAGAAGACAGTTGTGTGGAATTTGAGTGTATGCGCTTCGCCCCTAAATTTTCAGGTTTGTAACGTCACAACTGCGTTACGCCACTGTTGCAGAGAAGAATCTTTGATATTTTCACAGCGGCTTGAAGTAATTTTGACGTCGCAAACCTGGAAATTTAAAGGCGAACCGCATACACTCAAATTTAACAAAACTATCTTCTGTAAATGAACTGTGGTCCCCGCTCGCTCCTGGTCGTGTGGGTCACCATCACCAGCTCCTTTGCTTTGCAAGCTACATATATTCAACACTGCCTGTGCGCAAGCGAAATATATTTGTGACGTATTGTCCAATTGTATTGCCCGTATCACCCTTAAATTTAACGTGTACGTTCATGCAACCGAGCTCGACTTCATCTTCCGTATCATTGATACAACAGATCTATACATCTAATTTCGTGCTATCTGTTACTGATGAAGAGCGTAATACACAAAGGAACGTAAGAACAACGCTATTATTACTATAGATGATAGGCAGTTGCGATCCAAGCAAGGAAGCACCTACCGTATATTCTCCTGACTTTTTTCATTCACTCTCAAGGTTTTACTCTATTTACAGCACTGCAATCGTGTTATTAACACAAGTACACTGAGAGAAACTTTGATGCACTTAGATGCATCAAAATTACATGCATTTTTGTCCCAAAACCAAAACACGCAAGTGCATCATATAAATAAAGTGCATCATGATGATGCATATATGTAGGGTGTTATGATGCACTTGGTACAAATTGATGTACTCATGTGTTCCAGTTTTGTGACAAAGCCGATGATGTACCAAGATGCATCAAAAGCAGGTAAAATTGATGAACCTGAAGAGACAAAACTTTGAACAACAATAGCGATCTGCGTGTTAGTATGTAATCGCAACTCGCTTCGCACGTGTTACAAAACTACAAAGCTTTTGCTCACTTTGTTTTTGAGGACATATGTTTTTCTAACTGAATATGTTTTTCTGTCTGCTGCGATGACACACCAAACTACGCTATGAAACACCTACGTGCATCCTCATGCTTCTCACCAAACTAGGCTATGAAACTCCTACGTGCTTCCTGCTTCTCTGTGAAACACGTGCATCGAAATTTTTCTCAGTGTACTAAGCGATACAATTAACGCATGGCTGCATGGACTATTACAGAGTTACAGTAAGTATAACAATCAAGGACCATAGTAGCGCACCTACATACCGCTACCAGTGGAACTGCTTCTTCACTATCACCAATAGTTGAACACTATGAATATCAGTTGGAACTATCTATATTGAAATTCTGTTTGAGTTTCCATCCGTTCGTACGTCCGTCCCTGCGCCTGTACGTAATGCTTTTCACTATTAGCTAGGGGAAAATTTGACTTGCCAGGGGTTTAGCTTTTTGCTGGAACGAAGTTCAACCATGGCTGTCTTCTTTAACGCTTCTTAAAAAAATTAAGTCACTTTCAAAGCAAATATATGAAGACTCTTTCACTTGTATCTTATCTAGCGCTTATGATTTCTTTCACGATATATCATGTTCGTTTTGCTCGTGGCGCACGACGTTCTTAATAGGGCCAGCCAGATACGTAGTTAGGATATGCTGCAGCAGAATAGGAGAAGGAGTCAAGTTCAATTCTTAGTTGCTCTTTTTCGCAGGTCTTAGGTAGAAGATTCACAGCCTGACTTGGGACATATTAACCTTTGTATTCATGATACGGTTCTGAAGGCATCATAATTGAAGAACATTTATTTTTTTTTTGCTGAATTTTTACAAGTTACTTCAGTACCTGTTAGATAGGGGCAATTAGGATGATACTGGTCTGAGACATCACAGAAGAATATTGCTTCTGTTCTCTAGAACTTGAACAGGTTTCAGCTGCATACATAGCAGCGTCATCGGATGGGTACGGAAAACCTTCCCATGTTTTGTTAGACAGGATTCGTCTAAGGCAATATCTTGGATAGAGTTTTGATACTGCCGGGCATAAGCTAGCTATGACTCATGCTTCTTTGCTGAATTTCTTCTTAGCAGTTAGAGAGACTCGGTCTTGGTTGGAGTTTTCATTCTTTTCGAACGTAATCCATTTCACTTATGCTTTCTTTAGCTGAATCTCTTAGAAGCAATTGAAACTTCACTCTGAGCTGACGCCTTTTTATATTGAATTTACACTGCAGCCACATCTTGACGCTTGAGGTTCAACTATAGATTAGTATCCAGTTTATTACAAGCCCTGAGCATTTCTGGTAAATTCTATTGACTGAACGATATTTTCTTAGTGCTGCTCAACGTTTGACCAATTCCAAGCTGATATCTTGCCTTATCTTGCGGGGGAGGGGGGGGGGTCATTTTGCTCTAACGAAACTTATGGCTGTACAACTTGCGTTTCATTAATGGAAGTTCAGGCCAGAAGGAATGAGACTTATTTTACAGCAAAACCTGCATAATAGGAAACCGGTACAATAAAAAGCTTAATGACAAAATTAGTGCCGTAATTTTTTACGGCGGGCCCTCTGATTGACGTTATTTACGGGGTGGGTTAGGTTAGAAGTACTGCGTTAGGTCAAGCTAAAATGAGTAATAATAGCGTAGCTTAGGATTGATACATTTTACAAAGTGAGAATGTTAACTGATCGCGGAATTCTCCCGAGTCTATCACGGGTTACGTTAGCGTAGACAATATACTTATGTTAAGGTAGACATACATTGTTGAGTCAGAAAGATTCCGTCAGGGTTAGGTGACGGGCGTTAACTTAGATGGGGTGTCTTACGTTAGAAGAGCTGCATTAGGTTGAATTCGAGTAAATTGCAATACCGTAACGAGCTCTCTTTTATTTTGGAAGATATAGACTTTACTCAACCGTAGAACTTTCACAGGTCTCGCTAGTTATTATTAACCTTTTTTTCATAATTAGTAGCCTACAGTGCAACCAACACAAAAGGAGAAAGAGGCACATGTAGTATAGTAAGCAAACAGAAGAACTCATTGAAGAGAATTTTAAGCCGTAGAGAAGAGGATGTGTAGCAGAATAGCATCAATTAGAGTACATCGAACGGAAGAAAAAAAGCGTACAAAAAAGGAAAAGGACACCACAAGGCCTACCTTGGCACCACACAAAATCACAATGTTGAGGTAAAGTGAACTCACCATTACTGCTATGGAACAAACAAACACCACATACCACACTGCAGAAGCAACCTTCGAGATCGTACAGACAGACGGATGATACCAAGAGCTTCTCGTCACCGCCACCTAAGGCCGGGGCCCCATCGAAGCAACGACCGACGCAACAAATTTTTTGCATGAAAACTGTAACATCGGGTACATCAAAAAACAGTACTGTCCCCACCGACGCAACCCAGATTTCGTGACACACACAGGCACCATGTCTCTGGCAAAAATCGCATTGCGTCGCTTGTTGCGTCAGTAGGGCACGGGCCTAAGGGTAATATAAAACCCACCTAATAGACTACTCGATCTAGCAGTCCTTAATTAGAGGGCTGCGATTGTTCTCATGAGATCAGAGATTATATTTCCCGATTGCAGCGTCGACGTTTCTAACATCCGTAATATACTGCGATGGCACTGATCTAGCCTGCACTGTAGACGGTTGACGTTGCAATTATTGTCGGTGAGTATTCAGTCTTCGAGCGCCATAGCTCGGATGCCATAGCTACGCCCTTCTTTGGGTATTACGGGTATAATATCTGCAGCACTAGCAATAGTGACGGCGTATTTTCTTCTTGGCAAGTGTGATCATAGCAACTTTACTTGATGACTCTCAGTAGCCATTATTTCAATTACAAAGACATCATGGCAAGAGCTACTCATCACTGCCATCTGGGGGCAAGGCAAAACCACCTAGCAGACTACACAAGTCCCCATTCCCATTGTAGACACATCATTTTTCTTGCTCCATGAGACTCGGAAGATCCGGCAAAGCGATGCCGCGCAGGTGACCACAGGGAGCCGTTAGCGTTCCATCGACGCCAGCAGCGCCACATTTGTCGTCCGCCCCAAAAAATGGCTTTTGCGGTCGCAAGGATTGGATGCTACAGCACACAAGAATTGCTCTGGCAAATTTACGGACGGTTACTTAGCTCATGCACCATTTCTTCCAAAGACAAGAAGAGAGAAAAGCTTCTAAGAAAGTCGCAAGACTTACGACCCAAGTATAAAAGAGGAGCCACGGGGCAGCTTTAAGCTTCCGGAGATTCTTTGTTTATGGTCGCCGCTGGCGCGTCATATTTCTTACATCAGTAAATCGGAGAGGTCAAGTGCGTCTTTCCGGTACGAAAATTTCTCGACTTGTTAGAGCTATTAAATAGAAACAGAGCTAATTGGCCAAAAAGAACAAACGCAAATAAACACCTTTTTTTACTCCTGCTCGTAGTAATTACCAAATTGGCTGTGGACGAGCCCTAATAGGCACGCACAGGCAAACTGTGTGGTAGTAGTTGTCATATATACGAGTAAATCTATTCAGAGCACCAAAGGTTGATTTCAGCACTAAGGTATCACCTGGGAGAAAGTACAACACTATGATCAAGGAATCGCATTACGATTTCCTGCATGCGGTTCACGATTATTGCAGATGGTTATGTTTAATTTGCAACGACTCTAACATGTATAAACCGAAGTCTGATTCGTCACGCAGAGCCATGTTCTACTGTCTGGCTGTCTCCTTTGCCTGAATTTAACCCCATTGAAAATGTCTGAGAAATCCTCAATCGGCGCCTGAACTCATCCGAAGATACACAACACTGGTCGCCAAGGTAAGAAATTGTGGACAGCTCTCAAGTCTTGACTATAATCAGTCCCTCGCTCCACAGTAAAAAAAAAAACTTAACAGAACCAACTAATGATACAATGCCTGAAACTTCATCAGCCGGCTTGGTTCAAGCATCGGAAGTTAAAAAGGTTCTCAAGGTCTAGTGACTCTCGTTTTGCTCATTAAAGGATGGTCTTTTGAAGTGCGTCAGTAAGAACGATTGAAATATGTCACATTGGTATTAGTGATCACCATAGTGACTCAATCATAAATAAAGCTACTTTACTTATTAGGTCAAATTTGAGGGATCTACTGCAAGATGGCTAGCTACTGCAAATGAACCAATGCGCTAAAAATATTTTTCTGAGTGCAATGAAATTTAGGAGGTGGAAGTTAGTATTACAAGCAAAATAAGCTAACAAACATGCTACTACACCAACGATACAAGATGAATAATGTGCAATGCCAGCATTAAAAATACAGAACATGGAGACAAATATCAGGTGCAGGTACACTTGAAGTTTAATTTTTATTAGAGTGTTTCTAATTCCTAAGTGAACTTAAGGTATAACTATTACTGGGGCAGCGTGGATAGGTCTAACTTGGCCTTTCGACTTCGGCCTATTCCACGCCACCTGGAACGAATGCTACCATTATGTAAATATATTGATATGTACACATCTTCCAATTTTGCTATAATGGCGACCAAACAAAGGAAAAAGCAAGGGGCATGTAGTACGCTAAAAGAAACATGGAATCCATGAACAGGAGTGTTCCTGCATAAGACCAACCAAATTAGGAAAGAAGAAAAAGAACCAATACCGTCAGTAAAAGCCGGAAAGAAGGAAAGTGGGCACGAGAGATGTTTAGACGTTACAACATAGATAGGATAGGTCAAACTGTGAAATATATATATATATATAAAGCCCATATTAAAATGTCCTAACTAGCAACAATAGGTAATATAGACTGTCATTAATTCAATATAAGATGCTGGTCAGCAAATGCAGTTGATGCCTGAATTAATATACAAATTCATTAACCGCATAATTGCGTAAATGCTGTAGTTATTTAGACATCAACTGTCCTTGCTGACTAGCATCTTAATTTGATTAATTGACAGTCGTCGTTATTTTTACTAATTACGAGATTTTAATGTGTTCTTTATATATATATATTTCGTAGTTTGACCTTTCCTACCTATGTTGTAACATACACCTGATCATATGTAGTACTACCATGCCATAGCTACTCAGTAAGCATTCCGGTGGTCCATGGTTCCCCAAACATAGATTTAGATGTCCACTAACTAATGAGGAAGCCTTCATAGAGACGCCATCACCATTCGCAGCGGCACCAGCGCAAAGCACAATGACGCAGCATGCTCGGAATCGGAGCTGTTTATTAGGTGTAATATACCTGTATTAAACAATAATTTAGTCAGTGCATGAATTAGGGTCCGGTGGAGGAAGGCGATAATAGCGCTATCAGGCCGGCGAAGATAAGTCTAGGCTCAGTCACGCACTAGCAGCCAATTGCAATTCCCATAAAACATGTAGGGCAAATTCACGGCTATACACCGCAGAATTGGACCTCAGCGTTTTCTCGGAGCCGAATAAACTAAGCCCAAGGCGCCCCTGAGATGATCCTGAGCGCGTTGGCCAAGTCAGATATTCTGATGGCGAATGCGAGAGCCTTGGTCGAACGTGCTCGAGGCCTGCAGTCAGGCACGGCCTGGTTTACTTTTGCTTGCGCGGTTAAACGTAAACTTTTTTCTTGCTCGGAAGAGCTGGTGCACAATACAAACACAGTTACAACGTATTGTTTTCTGGAGGACATGCAGGAATGTAATACGTTACCAACTGGCAGAACTAATTTGATGAGCGAGGTGAAATTGCTTCTATGGCATTACTAGCATATTGCAGCACATGCTCTCCAATCGATACGGCTAGAAATTATCTCTCAGGATTATACTGAACGTTTCATGAAAGTGCCAAGGTTTCGACAGAAGTGCCTTTTCGAAAAGTTTTCTATAANGATATTGCTTCTATGGCATTACTAGCATATTGCAGCACATGCTCTCCAATCGATACGGCTAGAAATTATCTCTCAGGATTATACTGAACGTTTCATGAAAGTGCCAAGGTTTCGACAGAAGTGCCTTTTCAAAAAGTTTTCTATAAATATCGCCTCGATATTGAATGTCAACTCTTTGCAAAGCAAATTTAGTAGGAGTAAATTTTTTTTATGGCGTTCTGCTGCATAGGCAAGGTCCGATCGTGCAAGTATATTTAGATCCAACATACGCTGCAGAAGGCTGTTAAATTTTTCAGGACGTTTCGCATAGCTAAATACATGCGCCAGCAAGCCTTGCCTTAGTTTGGGATCCTACGATGCACTGTCTCGCTTACAAACTATCATTGAGTCGAGTATAAGCAATGTGAAGCTAGTCTTGCTTTCCTAACCGCTGCTGAAAGTTAACATTATCTAAAATTACACAATTAGTAGTGGTTGGCACAGACACCAGAAGTGCATCGTTTTGGGGAGTCGTTACTCTGCAAGCGCAGATAACCTTTAAAACAAAGATGCAAGCGTGTGCAAACCTTCGTAATTGCCACAACGATCATCACGGCACTTAAAATAACCCAACCAGTCCCAGGAAGTTATCTCATCTTTCACAACATTCTCATATGAAGGCTCTTCCCAAATTTATTGTGTTTTAGATCTGTCTTTAGTTTTTCAAAAATTAATTGGTTCCTCTTTTAGGGCTGCTCCCAAAATAAGCCATTCACGACTATTTTGTCCGTTATTCTAAAAATCGTCAGTTAAGCGATGTTTCAAGTTCCAGGGTGAAGCGCGTTCGTTCCTTTTACATTGCTGCTCACACAAACTTGCCTCTCTTTTTACCTACGCCGTATTTCCCAAGTTCCTAGGTATAATACATAACAGCATACGCATCCACTTGTACTCTTATTTATGTCTTCTAGTAAACCGATGTGGCGAGATTTGTCTCGCCGTATCATGCTACATAAATATCTCTTAAGAAAGATGTTTTTGCCATATACGCTATCGCCACTATTGGTAATCGATCTCTTCAATGGACAGCATAAGGTGAGCGAGGTAATTGCCATATTGCGCAAGGAATTTCAAAAACAATAGTGTTCTGATTCGACATGACTCTCCCTTCAATATTTGGTAGACACGCACAAGTTTCTCCCTCGAATTAATATTATATTGACTCGGTAGTATATTACTCCTTACTGAAATGGATGGTTATTTATAGTAGCAATTCATACAACAATAAATATACGAGATTGACAAGACGCGGTTATCGCTTACCGTTTTTCTCAAAACTTTCGGCAGAACAATCATGGTAAGTGCGTCGGCAAGTTATGCGCACAGCAATTTTATACCAGTCTGCACGGAAAAAGGGGTACTTAAGTGATACTGAGAGCCGCTGTATACCCTTAAGCTTGTAAAACTTTAAAAATATGTCCTCCCCAATAATATTATCTTCATATGATTATGCCGGGGCTATGGCATGTAAATGCACGTTCGATCGGTGATACAGTCAGTAACAATGTAACAGGTTCTAAAGAAAGCTTTGCCGGACTTGGAATATGATATCTTCTGCTCTGTTAAGGTGATTCTAAAGAACCATGTGGAGTGAACTTGCGGTCTCCAGTCGCAGGGCGCCGCTGTCAGTTGCATATAAGAAAATAGAGTTTCCATTTAGTAAATTTCTTTCCCTGTGCACTGGTATCACAAATTGCGCGCTGTTCGTGATTTGTTTTCGTTAAAGTGAACGTCCGAACACGCAACTGGAGATCACATGACGGAAGAATTAAATTCTGTTGAAATTTGAAACATGAAGTTAAATTTCAGAATTTTCATTCAGTCGAAACCATTCAACCTCATCGATAAAATTTTCTAACATGGTTTAGAAGTCCTCAGTGCTAAGTCTTTGCTGCTATTACAATTCAACACCGATAGAAATTTACTGTAGTGCTGCGTGGATGGGGCAAACTTGGCCTTTCGACGTTAACCTATTCCACGCGTCCTGGAAGGAATATTACCTTTATGTAAATATATTGCATATTGGTAATGCACTAAAAACTGGGATTATATGGCGGGCAATATTTACGTTATAACTTGATGCATTGTTTTCCCAAGTAAATGTAGGAAACACAGTAAGTATTGAGAAGATTGGGATCAAATATCACCAAGCTCCCAAGTCATCATTATATAAGTACTCTCATCATTATTGAAATGTGTATATATGACACGACGTGCTAAGCAGCATTAACAAAATTTTACTTCTATTAACTCCACTATATTAGATACACGATTTGTTTCATGGTAGTAATACAATGGTGAGAAATGTTGAGTATGGTTTCAAGGATGTTAATTTATCATCAGACTGTAAGCACATTACTTCCACTCTAATTTCACTTCTCTTCATCATTACTGGTATTTTGTAGATACAAGTAATATTAGGCAATTACAAAAATTCCTACAAAATTTTCAAAAATAGTTTAAAATTTATAAAAGTTACTTTAATTATTCAGAAAGGAAGCGAAACAACATCTGTACACTAGAAGACAATCATTAACTCATCAGGAAGAACAGTCAAAGCCAATCTGCGTCATACAAAATGCGCAGGTAGCTTCAACTGAGATGGGCAGATGTGCGCTTGAAGATGCTAGGAAATTTTTCAAACGCCCACTTTATATCAAGTTAGTTGCATCTTGGGCGCAGCAGCACGTATATATATATTCTTAATACGAGGTAAATTACATAATATATGTGGGCGAAGTTGAGTTATCGTACAGATTACGCGAATGTTATCACTTGTGTCATCATTGAGAGGGTGTAGTTACATTATGTTGCAAAATGAATACGCCTGAAAACCGGTTCCTATAAGATTTTGATTTGATATCCTCTTTGAATATAATTGCTACTGACATCAAGAGCTCCTCGATCGACCGACTTCAAATGATAAAGAAAACAATACCTGAGCGAACTTGGACTGGCAAGTCTAGGCGGCCGCCGGTAGCGTTACAAGCGTAAGAAACTGAGCGTTTTTTTCAAAAATTAACGTTAAGAATACGTACCTGGAGATATCGCCAGATGGAAAAGAAGAAAATCTTGAGAATCCACTAAGCCACAATCCCTAAAGCTGCACTGCATTAAAGCCAATTGTTTATAAGTCATGGACAAAATAATAAAACTTTATAGCCAACCTAAGTAAGTGAAACGTTAACTTACCTCGGCGACGTTGTACTGACGCGTGGTAGATGGTCTTCTATTAAATGGATCGTGTTGCGTTTGTCCACTCAGTTTCTCTCATAGAAATAAATGGTAGACCAACTAATGGGAACAGCAACACCCAAGTCCGTGGTACATAAAGGCAGTCACAAAATTTTTATTTTGGCGCACCTCAAGTAATTGCCTTTCCGTGAAGGTAAAGTGATCACAAAAAGTCCACCAAGTTTTTTGCTCACAAGGCCCTGGCACTCTGCACTTTGAAATCACTGGAAAAGAAACCAATCAATGGAAGTGCAGTTATAGTCGGAGCCTCGGAAAGAAAAAAAAAAGTGTGGTTCTTTAGCTGGCTTTAGATTCTAAACCATTAGAGGTTAAGAGCGGCAAAAATGCACTTGCAAGAGCGGGCGGCAAGAAACTAGTGAAGGCTAACAATAAATTTGCTCTCGAGCCACAGCTAGCAATACATCATTATCGATTGTCTGTTATTGCTGGACAGTTAAAACTGGAGCCTACCAGGCTCCATTCCACTCGACTGTAATTCAACATTGCGCGCCCTATGCACTCAACTCTAGCTACTCTACCCCATCTTACCAATGTTACCAAGAGCTCCAACGTTTATAATACAAGAAATACTAGAAAAATTAAACTTATATTTGTCATTACCAGTGCACTAATTGCACCCATGAAGTTGCCTTTACCAGTAATATAAGAAAAAATAATGACAATCATACGACCAGATTTCTAGTCCTCAAGTCAAGTGAAAATATGCTGAAGCCCCATTTGATAATACAATGATAATAGTAACACATAGGGATGAAATATTTTATTTATGTGGAATACTATAAATTAGATTTCCCTTGCTGAATGCTTCAAGTACCTCTAACTTCAGCCTCTCTCCCATGCTTTCATTAAATGAGTACTCGGTTTCGGCAATGAAGTACCCACACGTATTATTTCCAGTTGCTTTATCCGGTCTATGTAAGCATGCCATAACAGTTGTATTTAGGCATAATGGTGGTATGCACAAACGGTAATTCATTTCACTTGTATATTAAAAAGTTAAAGTCTCCGTCTCCACTACAAAGGTGATCTAACCGAGGAAGAAATAGGGATGTATGGCATGTTGATAGAAATTAGAAACCATGCACTAAATGGTTCGCACAGAGTATCACTGCACATGCCAACTGCAAGTCGGGAAAGAAGAAAACAACAAACCACAAGTAAGAGAATGGGATATGAAAGAAGCAAAGCGGGCACGATGGAAAGATGTCCCGAAGGCTTAGCTAAGGACAAGGTAACCCATGGGGTCCCCTGGAGGCGATGCTACTCATAAAATAAAATGAGCGAACCTAACCCTAGGACCCACTTGGGGGGGGGTAGGTATCACTATTAAGCAGCTAACATATTTCACATTTCCAAGCAGTAACTCATCGTCTTATTTTATGTAGGTGAAAGCAACAAAGAATTTTGCAGAAGAACAAAAATAAGCCAAAAAACAAAGCTCAAGGGCACTGGCGCTCTTGCCGTTATCTTTAGATTCTTTATACTGCAATCTCAAGTCGCGTAAAGCGATAGCGGCAGTGTAAGCTGTGATGAATAGCGAGCTCTCTAGGGCAATTTTCTATCATGAACAAGTCAAGAAAAAAACGGTGCGGACACCCACGTGAGATTGAACACTTGGCAACATTTAAAATAAGCACTGCACCAATGGCCTTGCGGCATACATCTAAAATTTATCGTAGATGTTAGATATTATGTCTCTTGTTAGTGTTATAAAAATTGTAATAAAAAAGTTGACACAGTGTTTGTCATATCGACGTGCGTATACAGGGCGTGAAGATCATTAGGGATTCGAAAAATTGAAAAGCCTTCAACTTTAATATAAGGTAAAGTATACAAACTCAGAAAGACTGGAATTATTTACCCCTCTCAGGACGATCGCCGAAAAATGGTTTATAGATGCCGTAAGCGTGCTCGGGTATAGTACCCAAGACGTGTGATATGGTTTACGATCGACGGCAGAAGAGCATCGCATATAATGCTGCATGGCGGATGCAAATAGGACCAATATCCAAAGAGAAAGTAAAGTCTAATGGGATTTTACTATCTGTACAAAAATATAGAAGAACAATGCAGCCGAAACTGATAATTATACAAAAACCTCTCCTAGCACACGATAGTGAGATGCTGGCAGCTACATTAGTGGCATACCACAGGGTTAAATTATATGAAAAACACAAAAGACTGTAATGCTATATCAGAAGAATTTAAGCAAGCTTAGCCTTAACCTTAACTGGAAGGTATTATTGATACTACTGGCAGGATTTTGCAGTCAACCAACAGAGCTTCAGTTATCAAGAAGCACTTATATGCTAAGAAACCAGTAGTTTTTGCAGTGAAGTATAGTAATTGCTGGGGTTCAATAAACTTCATCGTGTGACCGCAATCTCTTCAAGTCCAGTCAATGTCTTTTCCTTGCCGCCATGGCCACCAAGAGAAAATTCACAGTTCGGCGGAATTTGTTCACTACTCTCAGTTCAGCAATGCCAATTAATAACTTTACCATGAGTAAAATATCCAAGACGAGAATTGGGAAAAGTCAAGAAACTTCAGCACTGGGGCATGACACTGCGACTGCTAACTGGGAGTTGCCGCATCGGGCGGGCTACTCCCGTAGACTACAGACACAACCAGCCCCTACGGAACTCTGAGAGTAACTGCGATGGGTCCTGATGGCAACCAGACCAATGAGACGGCTGGAGAGTGAGGGAGAGTGCGGTGAGTGAGGGAGAGTGAGCAGCGCGAGCGGATCTGGAGAGCAAGGCAGAGTATGGTGACAAGGGCAAGTAAGAACAGTTGCAGATGAGTATGGAACAGTGCATACGCAAAGCATAGTTCCAGTTGCGAGCAAAAGAATAACAGGAGAGAGTTAGAGTGCTTTAGCAGAGCAGGGAGTAAGAAAAATGAAAAACCTGTTTAGGATGACAAGACAACGAGAGATTATATATTATTACAAGGGTCACAATACAATAAAAAGATCCATGGTATGTCAATGCTTCAGAGAATGGAGAATGCATTGACCGAGTACTGCTGCGTATGAAGACAGCAAGTCAACATAGTACAGGACCCAAAAAAATGTGTAGGAATATGGCGGTAAGGTAAAGCGAAACGGTGTAGGGGAAGAAACCAAGCTGGCCCGAAATACATAAGATCATGCTGGGTACCCGACTCCATATACCACAGAATAGGTAAGCCTTTAGGCAAGTGAACAACATGTTTATGATCCAATGCCCTCAACGGAGTTTAGGGAAGCAATGGTGAGAAACAGTCCAGCAAACGATAATGTTGCCTCAATCAAGAGTGCTGTGCTAGCACACTCCATATCGGGTGTTCGCTTCCTCGGCAGTGAGGTAATTTCTTCCAAATTCGAGATTGCGGCGTCGGCGTTGCTGTCAATAACCGTCCACTGCCTGGACACTGACCTAACCAGCTATGAGGACGGTAGGAAGTCGCAGTTATCACAGGAGCCTCCCTTCTTGATGCTATAGCTATATGACAGTCGACTGAGGCCGTGTACTCTACTGGGGCCTTGCGGGCAATTATGCAACACAAAATAGTGAATGTAGATCGCGTAGTAGTGGTGTGCCGCCAAGTTAACTTTCCTACCATTAACCTTGGATATAAACAAACGAGAGACATCGGGGGAAGATAGTGCAGCATGCCGACTAGCAGGAAGCAAGAAATTGTATCCCATGAAAGCAATGAGTATGAGCAGCGGAATAATTCCTTTAATAAATAAAAGAAATTGCGCGCTAAGCCCGCACTGCAGAATCTTGTGCAAGCACAACAGACGAAGGAAAACGATGCGCGTGAGGGTACTTGACCTAATTGGGAGAGAAAATGATGAAAGGAAGAAGCAAAACAGGATCAGGAGGCAAAGAACTAATTAAAACTAGAGAAGCGCTCTGAGAGCGCATACCTCCGCCAAGCAAGGCATAAAAAAAAAATTAAATTGGCCCTGGAACCTGGATTCCCATTTCATCATCACCAAAAATTTGGATATATCTAATAGTTCCTGTAATTTTCTTCAAGATCTGTCTGTAACTTTTTCAGTTATATTCTATCTAATATATAGCAAACATAGAGACAAAGAGACAAACGGAGTGATAGATGCTTATAAAAATTTGGTCAGTTGCTCTTTGTAACGAACATTCTTAACAAAATTCCTGCAAAGTTTATGAATAACCGTCCATAACTTTTGGAGTTATGTTCTAAGGAACATTTTGACAATCATTAGTCAAACGGACGAACCGATCATCAAGAAAATTTGGTTATTTGTGCCTCTCAACTTTTCTCTCAATTCCTGCAAATTTTATGAGATTCCTTCATATGTTTTTTACTGACAAACCTAAAACCAAACAGACAAACGGACTAATAGATCATCAATAGCTTATGGTCAATTGCTCTTCATAACATTTCCATCAATTCCTGCAAGTTTCACGAAGATCCGCTCATAACTCCTCTACATTCTACTAACATAATGGCAGTAGCTCATAGAGGACCGAGGTGTAAGTCCCGGTGTCTTTTTGGGAATGGGCCTTTGGGTTCGTCTACTGCCGCCTATCTAATCTAATCTAACTATTTGACGTATATTACCATGAGTAAGCCGGCAGACAAAGAAACCAACAATCGGTAGAACAGTTTTGGATGGAAAGGTAATCATCAGTTCCCAATAACTTATCTAACAATTCCTTTAAATTTTATAAAGATTCTTCTATATAACTTTTCGAGTTATCTTTTGACCGACAGACTCAGACAAAGACATATGTATGTATAGAACTTCCATGGCGGAGGTAACTACCGAGAACTGCAGCTATGTTGCAGTGACAGTCATAGATAGGGAGGTGTGAAAACAGGTAATCGATGAACAAGGCATATGTACTGGGCTCTTTAACTGTAATCTTGAACACCGGCGCAGGGTTGCTTCGTTGTGCATGTTCTATAAGATCTTTCACAACGATAAGCACCCTCTTGGGCCTTTGGTGCCAGTCCCTCATGTGCCCCAGCGGCGCACTCGCAGAGCTCTTGCGCTTCACGAGTTCGCTGTTCAGCTGCCTCGGGCGCGCACTACCCAGTACCAGCGGTCATTTATGTATCGTT
>LQNS02278157.1:11846591-11865153 GCA_001587735.2 Parhyale hawaiensis
CGGGCGCGCACTACCCAGTACCAGCGGTCATTTATGTATCGTTGTGGTCAGCTGTGGAACGCGCTGGATGGATCTGTTTTGTAGATGTGAATTTGGACGTTTTTAAAGGCAGAATCAATCGTTCCATCTCCCGTGATTGAGTCTCATATGCCATTTCTTGCTCTCTTTCGGTGTCACATGCTGTCGTTAACTGTTCCGAGCGTCGGGTGGAGTGGGGACCTTGTGTTTTTTGGCCCTTGCCTTTTACTCTCGCGGCTTTTCGCTTGCTTTGAATAATAATAATAATAATTAGAGAACGGGCGAATTAACATCCGCTTGCAGCCCTTCCGTACATTTCGGGAATTCACGCACCTAGTTTTAATTCTTTTTATTACACTCGAGTTCATGACGCAAATTCGTCACCGAAACCTTTATGTTGGCGGCAGCGTAGAGAACTAATATATTATCGATTTTAAGGTATTTACCGAGGATATGAAATCTAAATCCGCCAAGATATTACGCCACTATTTTCGAAGAACCGAGAAACACAAATTGCGTCGCACAACAAATCGGGTCGCAAAGGGATTAACAAACGATAAAAAAAACGCATGCGAGGCCCGACAATAGGAAGATTAAATTTTAAGCTTTATTAAGCAGTCTGAATCAGACGTACAGGATAATCTACCAAGCATTCATAGCAACATTAGAACCTACTCAGCTTGGCAAAGGAAAGAAAAGAGAGAAAAAACGAGCGGTAGCAGGGCTGGCCGGATGATGGGATTTTTCCCAAAGGGCAGCTCGCGTCCCTAACAAAAGCTTCACACGAGCTATTGATTGCCCGTCTGAACCAAGCAGACATTTGATCATCATAGTCTGCTGCCGGTGCATCCAAAATCAGCTGTTGATCCAAGAGTGGGCCACGGCAGCATGGTAAATCGAAAATTTCATCTTGGAGTAATCACAAAAGATAACTTTTGAAGTGTAATTTACTTGGAAAGGGTCAACATCAAATAATTATAGTGATCACATTAGCCTTAGTTAGCTCTTTGCTTATTTCATTGTGCGCTTTACCGCCTTCTTTCTTCTGCACGTCTGCTGACGATCGTTATCATTTTATATTATTTACCCTTGCTTTTACCCTTTCTTAATGACTGTTCCTAGCGGCAGCATTCCTCCGTGATTGAGTTTCAGGTTTTTTTTTAATTCTATTTATTCCTTTCTTTCGTCTACTGCAACACCGTTAGAGTATACTGAATCTTAATCTAACATCCGTTACAATATACGGCGTTTAATCTTACATACGCAATATAATAATATGTCGAGGTCATCATAAAGAGAAATAAATGGAGTCTCACGATTCTCTGATACGAACGAGCTGAGGGCCATCAACTCGATGTAAATTAAATCAGGTTTCTTGAGTCATGTTAAGGATTTCTAGGCGAACATGAGCAACAAGTGCCCCAATACGTATTTCATCTATTGCCTTAAAAAAATAATTTCGATTCTCATTCACCAATAGCACACATGACCGAGTATCGAGGGAGTTTGCTGGCGATGTTAATCTTATAGAAAGGTATGTTGTGGTCTTCACGGGCAGGCAGGCAAACCCATTTGGTTGAACTACGCAAGAGGTTCACCCACGCGAAGCTAGCTTCATAGCAGCCGTGTCGTCCCGTGGTTCGGTAGAAAATTGAGTTCATTTCTTAGTTCATCGTACGGCCACATAAAGGGTGGAACGTTAGCTCTAACTTACTGGATATCTTTTCGAAAGTTACGGAAATTGGAGTAGGATAAACAGATGTGGACCTCGTTAATTTAGATTTCCAAATGGTTTTAACAAAGTCCCCCATCAGCGTTTAATAAAAAATTGGAAGCCCATGGCATCCAGGGAAACTGTTCACGCTAGATCCGGGCATGGCTCACTGGTCAGTAGCAGCGAATGAACTACAAGGAGAGACGAGCCGGTATCATCTGGGGTTCCACAGTATAGCGCGCTTGGCCCACTTCTGTTCATAATTTATATCCTTGATCTTGATTTTAATATTAGTAGTAAAATCAGTCAATTTACTGATGATACTAAACTGCGTCATCCTGCCAGGAAAAGAGCTGAGCTCCAACAAGATCTTGACTACCTTATGGAATGGAGCACACTGTGGCAGATGACCTTTAATGTCGACAAATGTTCAGCAATGCACGTAGGGTCAGAGAACCTCTCAACCAAATTGAAAATGAACGGGACAGAATTGGCAGCTGTCACCCAACAACGTGACTTGGGAATAACTATTACAAACAAGTTACAACACAGTCAGCAAGTTGATAAGAATGTGAAAATGGCAAGCAGAGTACTGGGCTTCATCACCAGGAATTTCGAATGAACTTCCAAAGACATCATCATTCCCTTATACCAGGTCCCAGTGTGCCCACACTTAGAATTTGCTGTTCAATTCTGGTTGCCATATCAGTGCAAAGATATTGATAACATAGAAAGAATAAAACGCAGAGTAACGAAATTAATAACTATGCTGCGAAACAAGCCATACGAATGACGCCTACAAAAACGAAACGTGATTTCTCTCGAGCATGGACGACTCAGGGCAACTAATAGAAACATTTAAGTAATTGAATGACTTCAACGACCTACCTACAACGGGACTAATTGGGACACGTTAATGATCGTCTGCGGAGCAACCGTTAAAAAAAAAACTCAAGTACAAAGCTCGAAGAGCAACTTTAGGCCAGTAGTTCTTTCCGTATTTCATAACGAACATCTGGACAGACTCCCCTCCGACTTTGTCGGTTTGAAGACAGTCAACGCGTTCAAAAAATCGTCTTGAAAACAATGGGAGAGACACCCTCCACAGTTATAAACACCTCCTCTAGGAGTCACAAACTCTTAGAGGCCAAAGCTTTGTAAGTCAGCTTAATCCATAATATTTTCTCTTCAGCCTAACTAACTTTACTTTCCTAAGGTCTGCAGATCTACAGCTATAAATCATGCATGCAATATCGCCTCTGTGTTTTTTTGTTCTGTTTTTCTTCAGTCATCCATATGATACGACATAATGGTAATAGGTCATATATAGAGACGACAAGCTCACTGAGAATGGGCCTGTTGACACGTCTAATGCCGCTTATCTAATCTATTGATTAATAAGGAAAGTTATTACTTCGTACCCAAAATTACTCGCTTTGTAGGGTAAGAACTCATATTACAAAAGTGTAGGCAATATTAAACATCCTTTTTAGGGTAAAAACAAAACTATATAATGAAAAGATACCCTCGTAGCCAAGCCCTTTCAGTATAAGCAAAACATCAAAATCGATTCCATTTCTTTAGAAATAAGAATAAATCACGAAAATATACGAGTAAAAAACCCTGACAATCGCTCCGATTTGCGTTTCCTAATGAAGTTTCGCTTTACTTGAAGTCTTGGGCTGAACTAACTCAGTACATTCAATTATTGACGAGTTTATCTAGTACCGCATAATTCTGCTAAGCACAACCCCTCCTAAAACAGCAAGGCTAAGTACACACATACTTCTGATCACTGGTGAAGGGTCAATTTTTATCAGGCTTTCCGTTAGAGTTTCACGTGCTGTCATACCTTGGTTTCATCAACAATAATTTCAGCAACGGCAAAGCTGCCTATAAAGGGCTGTAGATTTAGAGTTCCTAATGGAATTCTGCTCGGTATGGACCTGTATTAACAGGTTTTTATGTATATTTTGTGCTTATGCGTTCGCGCAAGCAAAAAACATACAATCTAAAGAAATAAATTAATCACTAAAAAACGACAAAAATTCTGTTGTGACCAATGGAGCACCTTATCCGTGAATTTAAATGTCAGGCGCTCTCGCAAACCGACAAACTTCCATATCATTACGAAGAAATACAGCATCAACTTCATTCGCAACGCCATGCACGAGCGTAGATCCTTTCTCTGCTTCGGTTTTCAGGTGCACAGGCGGTCTCAGGACTTAGGCGAAAGACTGCACAAAGATTTAGACGGTGCATGACGGCATACAAGAGCTTAAATTGGTTGGAACGTGGTCTCCGGTGTCTTTTATAGTACGGAGAGAGGGGATCACCAAGAGAGCAAGTAAAGGGAGACGCCGAGCGTAGAGCTAAAGCTAACACACGGCCTTGTCCAGATTGAAAACAAACACGAGACCATGGTCGCAACAAACTAAGTCTGCGCATTGTGCATACCGTGAAATCTCGGGACGGCAGTCATATCTTGCTCTTGTTACGGAGGGGCGAGTCTTCAGAAACAACTATGGTAGTTGAATAAATGGTGGCGCAAGAAGCCCCACTCCACTGAATCAATAAATTAAACGGCGCTCGGTGAATTCGCTTGCGAATACCAAGAAAAGAGTAAGGATGGAAACTCTGGCGAGAGACTCTGAGTTCAGTGAGCAGCACCCGCGATAACTGTAGTAAATACATAAATGAATGTTGTTGCATAAGAAATTACTCCAGGATAGACGCAAGGCGACTGTAAAGCTAGTAGAACGGACAGGACAAGATTTCATTCAGTAAATTCAATAGCAAGCACTAAGAGGTATATATACATAGAGCAATGAATGGCTAAAGCTGTAGCGTCGTAGTCATGAGAGAAATTGAAGTAACTGAACGAGCAATGCCAGTTTGGACTGACTATTGCTCATAATCTGAGAGGAATAAATAGGACGAAGTAATGTGATTTTCTTTACTAGAAATGTGCGAGTGCCAAACCGTGGTGTTCATATATATCATACAAGTGCCACAAATACTTTGTCGCTAGGTTTTGCACGTTCATAAGCGGTACTGCAGGCTTATAAGGCCTCTGGCATAATATTATGTTGCATGCCAACTGGATGCTTTTTTCTATTTAATTAATTAATGGAAAACGTTATACAGTCGATTTCGCTTAATAGGAATACCGGTTAACATGACCAGTCTCATAATGAGACAAATTCTACTGGAACGGAATCAAACGCTATGCATCATGTACAAAGTAGCTCCGTTTTGGTGGCCAACATTCCGTTTATGCGTTATTATACATTGTCATTAATTCGCTTATAACGAAAGCGTAAAACATTCAAAATTAAATTATTAGCAATTACGTTAAACTATTTCATATTACGAGGCATTTATAACTTAAAGTATGCCAGTATATGTATAAATTGAAAATTTTCGACAGTGCTGTCCTTATTGCCAGCAGGTGGTGCTAGCATCGCTTGTATTTCACCACGTCATTCACACTTCGGATTATGAACTCTCTCACCACCGAGTACCCGTAAGTTATTTCTACATGTTAATTTACTTCCGTAATTCCAAAAAAAAAGCACAAAATAATATTAGCCCAACCAAGTGTACTTACTAGCCCTATTTTAGCACCGACTTGTGTAAAGCTGTCAACATCGATTTTTATGACCAGCCGGTTACAGTGGCCTAACCAACTGGTCCTCAACTGGACGAAGTAAGTAGAATCGGCTGCAGTGATGCGTTTGTATATTTTCGCTTGGCAAGATGAAAATTATAGCAATTACACCTATAAAACGTACGATAACTCGATTCATCATGCGGAAATCCAAAAGATTTAGAAAACAAACCAGACGTATCTCGGATGGGTACGCTTATAACTAAATATACACACCTGTTGCCGTAATTAGTTGAGATTTTCACTGAATAAATGAAACTTAATAACCCTTTTCGAGTGACAATATAATCATGTATTTAACACAAAAAAATTGACATTCTGAACTAAAAATTTCAATCGATGAAAATACATCTGAAGCCACTGACTCTCACGCAAGCAAATTTTCAAATTGAAAAAATACAGCGCAAGGGGTGGGGCAAAATAATTGATGTACCTGATATTAATTTACAGCGTCAATAAAATTTTTTAACTTTGTTCTTTTGCCATTTTATAACACTAGGCTTTATATTGAAAGCCAAAGCGTCCACGTAGAAATAACGAAGCAGAGTTAAGACTCAAATGACTGCACAAAAACCATGAACCTCCTATGCATTAAAAATTCTTCTACAATATGTTTACATTAACCTTTTCAAAGATAAGTCTAATCACACTCCTGAAAGTCTAAGCTTGTTGCTACTGAGATTTCTCTGAGTATAGCCATGTAGCAAAAAATTGTCTACATGGAGTCACGCTTGCACCAGATTAGCCCCCGCCAACCATGGAATAAAGGCAACTCTCATCTACGGGTTCTCTACAAGGCTAATCAATAGCGGAGAAATGCGGAGCAGAATGCAAACAACGCGCAGCGGTCGTACATCGCAGCGCCCCTAAACGCCTGCAGTTGGTTCAATGCAGCGCTGTGTTTCACTCCAACTTGTAATGAGCAGCGCTCCCTTTTCTGCTTTGAATTCAGTTACGGCGAATCTCAAAGGGAATAAAACCGAACTCCACACCCCAGCAAGCAGCCAGTTGATCTGCCGGCACATCCGGGCGCGAGGTGCACAAACACTCGACCCAGCTCTGTTGCATGCAAAAACCATTATAGGGCGATCCTTTTCGCCTTGCTGTCCTATCCACAACAATAGCCGGGCTAAAACAGAAGGTATGCAGGGTTTATGCTGATACAAAGATTGGCGCAATGTTTCAAGTGGGAGAAAAGATAAACAAAAAGGATCAACTTGATTAGATAGCTGGCAGTAGATGAATTGGAACTCACGCATCAGCCCTGTATATGCTATTGCCGTTATGTCGCAATCATTTACATATCTGAACAAAAAGAAGAAACTTAGCCAAAAAGATGATCGTGCAATCCCGATTAACCGAGTCTTGGAGAAGGAGTTCGTAGCTGTGGAGAGTGATGCTCCTAGTGTTTGTAATATTGTCCATGCACCGACAACTTCGCATTGGAGTTTATACCGGATTCTCACTATGAAGTACAGGAAAAACTGCTGACTTGAAGTAGTTGTTCGATCTTGATGCTTGCGTTTTTTGCCATTGTTTTGGAGGCGATTATCAACGTTTTTGTCTAAAAGCCATTCAGGTAACTGAATGTTTCAATTAGTTGCCTCTGAGTTGTCTTTGTCCGCGAGAGATGTGTCTGACCTCCTGTAGGTGACCCACGTATGGCATATTTCGCAGCTGAGGTATCAAATTTGTAGCTTTGCGTTGGATTCTTTCCATTTTATCTCCATCTTGTACTGATGTGGAGACCAGAACTGACCAGGATAAACCGTTACAGAAGCATAAAGACAACCATTCAGTAGTTGATCAAGAATTAATAGTTGAATGAATGAATAACAAGCGAAGTAAAATTCAACGCTTCAATACATATCTGACGAAGAAATTTTACTGTCTACGTAAGTAACTATGCATTATCGATCATTATCTCACTGAGTTAAAAGTGCTGGGTTCCCACGCGAAGCAAACAAATAGAAACTTCATAATTGCATGATGGTCACACTAGGCTACATCCAGAATACGCCACATTTATGTTGCATAAGGGTCTACAATAATTTTCACACTCTTCATGCTATCACAAGTCGTACGAATTTACTTGAGCTGCTAGAAATCATTTCTATAGACATAGAAAATGGAGCAGGACTGAATTATTTCTATGCATGACTGACTGGGAGGTGGACTGATTGACATAGAAAACCCTTGCTACCCTATAGTTGTCTTTTTAGTTGATCTTAAGTTTTAACTGCATTCCGTGAGCAGTGGAAGGTATACGAGTTATCTCCGCAGAGCACGTAACCGTTAACAATAATTAATTGGTCTATGTTTTACTTTCACTATGTGTACGTCGTCCAATAATTTTTTTGAATTTCACAGCTTCAGTGTTTGTAGCATTTCGAATATGACAAGTTATTTTGCTAAACAGCTCTGCTGAACTATGAGGGTCGTTCCAGAAGTAATGCTTCCCCTACTCTTTTTAAACCGCCCGAAGGGGTCGGAGAGAATTACAAATTGCGTTGTTATGATGACCAAACATATGCACTGATGACCTGAAAATTTCATCTTTCTGTTGCAGATATTGACGATGTTACAGACAGTAATCCCTGCTATGGACGTGCGTCAGAAGCAGAGATGGGTCAATGAACTCGATAGCGAATAAGTTCAACTAATTGAATCAACATTCACCGGCACCTGGTAAACGTCAGCAGTCAGGAGGTGGTTTCGTAAATGCACTGGAAACGATATTGTCATCCCTAGGATACAACAAAGTGTGCGCTAGGTGGGCTCCACGAATGCTCACGCAGGAACAAAATGACCACCACGAGATGCCTGTTAGGACTCTCGTTCATCGCTGGTACAAGTGCATTGAGAATGGCGGTGATTACACAGAAAAACGAATTCTAGAGCACAAAAAGTCGTTAGTTTGAATGGTGCAACTTCAGTTTTCGTAGCTCTTTAATTTTCATTTTAAAAATAGGAGGCATTACTTTTGGAACTACCCTAGCATTCAACTGTTTCGTTGGACCTACATCAAACTTTACAATTTACAAATACAGCGAACTTTCATTGAATAATCACAATTTAACAGTTGAACAATCTTTCAGACGCGTTTTTTCTACCCATGACCCACGTGCTGTACAGAATTTTGTGAACAACACGCTACAAAAAATTAGCTTAGTGACTTATGAACTCCGTACTCTTTGAGCCGAATTTTGACAATGTTTGTACTTATACTTAAGGTCACGACATTGCTTCCGGAAAGTTTATAGCGTATCAACTTGTCTCACTAAAGTTTACTACGGTAGAAAAAAAGAAATAAAATTAGCGCTCAGTGATACTTGTTCAATTCTCCAGCAGCGCCGGCAGTAAAAACCTAACAGCATTAATCCAGATGAGGCAAGAGACGCGTCTTTTTCAGGAAAGTTCGAGGCCGGGCTTAAACATTTCCAACTGTTTTAGTGAAAGCGAGTAGCGTCCTTGTGACAATTCTTTCAGAACCGAGACAGACATTGCTTCTGCAGCCGGCAATGCTTTCCAGCTGCAGACGTGCATGGACATTCAGCGGCTTTAGGTGATATCAGTGGTTCCCAAAGAGGGCGGTACCATCCAGGGAGAGTTACAGGGAGATCTGTGGGTCATATATAACAGACTATGGGGTGTCAATAAAAACAGTTAATGAAGCCAAAATAATATCAAAGTAAGAAGTGTGTCTCTTCTTATTTATCGAATAAGAGTGTCGGGCGTTACGAGCCCACCCCGATGCCTACGAGGCGCCAGCGTGGAAAAGGTATGTTATACAGGGAACAATTTTTGTTCTACCGTTCAGAAATCTCAGCTTTCCTTCGGAGCGACAACTGTGGAAGCTGGAAAAAATCCATTGATATGTAACAATGTTCGTGTATTCAAAGTGCAACGCCAAAATATAAGATTCTGTGTACGCTTTCTAATCAGCCGTGGACCCCATTTGAACAATAATATTTATGAGCGAGTTCATTCGCGGCAATGACAGACTCTACTTGGCAGTGAAATGGTGGTCCAGTGCAAAATGCAAGACGCCAAATCGAGTTGCAGTAGAGACGTATTTAAGAATGCGTGAGAAGAGCATAACGTCAATGTCATTTGTTTTGTAACCGTGTACAGATACTGCTTTACCTAGTCAAGCGTTGTCACTAGGAATGATTAGAAGCAGTATCGAAAGTGCAAAGCTGGAAATAAACGACTAAACAGTTTAAAAATACCGTAAGAATCTCAAGCGCACCCAGGTCCTGTACCAACACAGAGTTTAAACTCACCACTTACAGTATAGGTATGTTTTTATTTCAACTAAGAGAGTGAAAGTTGTTCCAGCCAACACACGTATATTATATGAACACTTTAAATCGAAAAAAAGAAGAAGGTAAGACATTGCAGTATGAAATAGGAAGGGAATAAGTTGTGCTCAGAAAGGAAGATATCGCAATGTATTCCTATATCCATTTTAGATCTTGCTAGTTTAAGTCTTTCTAACCTTCATTTTTTCAGAAAGGAAAAGAACATAACAAGTATTAACGCTGTAAATAAAAGGACAGATGCTAAACTTGGAAACAAATATGGAAGCATGAATTCGGAAGAAGACCAACAAGAAACGAATAAAAGATTGGCAGCAAAAGTAGGGAAAACTAAGGAAGAGAAATCGGCACGAGCACAAAATCTTCGGATTGCCAGATTCTATAAAAAAAATCAGTTTAGGTAGTAAGCACCGCCATGACACGAAACATGATTAGTAACACAAATTCACACCGCTATAAACATCTACTTCATTTTACATGACAGTTTTCTTGAGAACAGCGCTATTTACAACGTGACCAAGTGGTCTTTTATATAGGGCGTCATGTGGTTAACTCAAAAATGCAAGTATAAAAGTAGTGGTACTAAGATGCCGAGATGATATCGTTTACCCTGAGGCTAAAACACAAATGTATCTGAGCTGGAGAGTATTGAGGGACGTTGACCTTCTGAGTAAAGGACTTCTTTCTTTATTTTTCAATTAGCACACTTAGCATAGCACAAAATTAGCTAGAGCCACCCATCTAAATGATCAAGAACGAAATAATAAAAATAAAAACTTCAGAAAAATACATGGCAGCAGCAAAATACTTAGTGGTTTCGTAAATTGGGCCAAAATCGAAAATGCAATGAACATTTCACAAAAATCCCCATTCCACGATATTAAAAAAAAAATAAAACAAAGTAAATTTAAATAATAAGATTAAAACAACAATTGAAGTTACCAGATTTGGATGAAACTCATTTACTACGTGAATGGGAATACAGAAACTTTTTTGAAGTGTGCTTAATGTAGATTGCAGAAAATAACTTCCGAGATCCAGAGTTTTTAGTGACAGCGAATCCAGTTAGAACTCTGTCACTCGGGAGTTATACGGTAATACTCTGTAGTCAAAGATGCAGGTTTTTAGCCAAACGACGAAGTGGTTGGTGATAATGTTTTTATTTAAAAAATCGCAGATTATATTATCAGTGTGAGCCTCTGCACTAGCAGTATCAGGTAGGCAACACCAGCAGTACCGATTATTGACCAAATCGTCTTTATTCACTACTTTGTGATGCCACCACCTATCTCGATGCTTTTTCGAGTGTTCCGCACGCACAACTGAGGTAACGTGCAAGTACGTTCCTCCCTATTATGCATACTAAAAGATTTCAATGTAAATCTCAGACAAAGTCGACGAGGGAGGCGGGTTCTCATTACGACGAGTTAAAGCTTCCGGGTACAGAGTGAGACCTAATCTAACTTGTAACGAAGCTGAGGAGCTCCTGCACCCCGGGGCGAGTAAGCACATCTGCTGCGAGGAAGGCGGGCTCCTGTGTCAGGAAATAGAGTAATTCTGCTCATAAACTTTTCCAGAAGTCGAACCAAATTCATTTAGGACGTTGCGAATTAAAACGAGAAAGAATTAGACATACTTTGTATTTTCTAACGACGAACGACGCTTCACTGTAAAGAAGGCTCATTATTAAAGTGAAAAATATGTTTTTGTCAAGGTACAACTATAATGCTCAAGTCACAGATGCAAGAGAAGGGAGGAAAAGAATATGTTTAAATGTCTTACACGAATGTGCGAGTAAAACGAGAGGCGAATNGTACACGTACCGCATCAAAATTTTCATTATTAAAACCGGTGCATTGTTTCTTGCTCTGAAAATTTGAACAACATATTTAACAACCCGTCTGAAGTCAGTGATAGTATTTTCTTGATAACTGAACTACACTGTAAGTGAGCTCAAGTGACTACATTGATGGGGTCTTCAAGGAGCTTCTTTTAGAACCTCATAAAAGAGCAAAAGTTTCCGTAGCGAAAGGGTTAAGATAAGCGAATAAAACAATTGCCCTGCTAATATGATACTATTTATTTGCTGTAGTATGGTAAGTCTCCGTAGGTTTTAACTCACACTGTTTTATATCGATCTGTTTATTAAGTGAAAGAACAGACGAACTTCCAGCAATTGGAGCAAATCGAGCATCGGGCGGTCATAATGCATTGCATACACGCAAAAAATCCTTGCTTTTGCAAACGTGCTCTAAGCTCTACAACACGCTGTCGCCGTGCTGTATGGACCTACTACACGGCAAAATGTGCTGACATGGCACGCGTTCTACTGTCTGATATATTTCCCGATTGCACACCCAAGCGCGAGGCGTGTTTTCGGGTTGAATTTCCAGTGATATACTGCTTGCTTACATACTTCAAGACACCCCACATAATTAGGTATATAGATATCACGGGCAACCAACTGCATCTTTTTTTTAAACTGCTTGCACGTACGCTCATCCAGAGATGCGTGAGCGCTCACTGCTCATAGCACGCGTTCGATTTGAGGGTCTAGAGCACGCCTACGTGTGCAATTAGTGCACCCGTTTGTGTACTGGTTTTGGGACAAGCTATCGGCATTTATTCACGTGCGTTTCCAGTACGCCTGGCTTCTCTCAGTGTAGATATCTGTTTCGAAATGAAGTATATATATATATATAAATAGCAGCATGCAATGATGGCAGTTTTGTGTTTCTAATAAAGCTCTGTGTGAGGCTCAGTACTTAGTATTCATTTTGTATATAGTAGAAGTGTTAGCCTCTATCCAATGTCACCACAGTGGTTTAAAATAGAGGAGGTAAAAGAGATATGTAGGCCTCTAAACAGTCACATTCCTACTGAAGCAAATCATGCAATTAAAATGTCCATTCATTGAGATGTTCTTAGAGTCTTTTTTATCAAATTACGCGTCTCTGAAAACAAAAATAGGACCATTATTGGACGAAAATGGATCAATGACTGATAACGATCAGGAGATGAGTGAAATACTGAGCCGTCAATACCAGAAAGTTTTTAGCAAAAAGACAGGTAACCCTGATATTCAAGTATTAAAAACAACTGATAACTACCTAATGGATTTTGAATTTACACAACTAAGCATTGAATTAGCCATCGATGAAATTAGCGGAAACAGTGCTTCAGGGCCGATGATGTTCCTACAAAAATCCCCAAAATGTGAAAACTAAGCATTTCTTACCCGCTCTACCTCATGTGGCGCAAATCATTGGACAATGGTGTTATACCAAGCACCTATAAACACGCAATCATTACCCTAATCCCCAAAGCTGGAAATAGTACGGATCCAGCTAACTATAGACCTGTCTCATTAACGGGCCACGTAGTGAAAACGCTTGAGAGGGCGTTCCGTAGACACCTAGGGCACCATCTAAAGAATAATGAACTACTCACATCAAAACAACACGGATTTCGACAAAAACGTTCCACTACTTCACAACTGTTGGAACATTATGATTCCATCGTAGAGACATTGTGCCAAGGAATGAGTGTGGACGCAATCTACTTAGATTTTACTAAAGCTTTTGACAAGGTTGACCACGGAAACCTAATGTTGAAACTTTCCCGCATGGGTATCCTTGGAAAATGTCTTCGGTGACTTGAAGCATTCCTGTCAAATAGAACCCAAAGTGTTATTGTCAACAACAAAGTGTCAACCCTACATCCGGTACTCAGAGGAGTGTCACAAGGCATCGTGCTTGGGCCTGTTCTCTTTCTCATCATGATCGATGACATGGGGTACGGATGTAATTATGCGGTCCCTTCGTCATTTGCTGACGATACACGAATGCTGGCTGCTGTGCAATCTGTGGAAGACGTGCTGTCTGTGCAGCGAGATCTGGAAAGTATCTGCCAATGGTCGGTAAAAAATAATATGACCTTTGATGAAACAAATTTCGAACTGCTAAGATACGGAAAAAATCAACCACTCTTTGCATCCACGTAATATACCACCAGCGATGGGTATGAAATTGAGAGAAAAACAGTTCTAAGAGACCTCGGAGTGAGAATGCAAGACGATGCTGTGTTTGAAGAACATATTGCTAGAGTTATCGCTGTGGGAAAAAGATGGAGTGGGTAGGTTTTACGAACTTTCTCGTCACGCGAAGTAGATGTAATGCTCACACTATGAAAGCAATTAATTCTTCCGAGAATATAATACTGTTCTCCACTTTGGATGCCGAGTACAAGAAAAATGTTAGAACAACTTGAATTAAGGCATCCAACGATCGTTCACGGCCGGAATTCGAGGCATGCAAGAGTACGACTACCACAAACGACTTAGCTGTCTCCACTTGTATTCAACACAACGAAGATTTGAGCGATTTACAATTTATATGTTTGGAAAACTCTGGAACGTATCACTGTGAATGTAAATGAGCGGATTGTCGCCAGACACTCAGAAAGAGCTGGAAGGACTTGCGATATACGCATCCCAAGCAGAGAAGGTGGAAAAGCCGTGGCCACAAAATATTATAATAGCTTCGCTGTACGAAGCTGTTTAACAAAATGCCTCGGCATATTCGAAACGCCACTGATAACAAAAATGTAGAGTTAAAAAATTTGCTGGATTCTCAGTTAAAAAGTATACCTGATAAACCAGCGGTCAGCGGTTACGTGCACTGTGGAGATAATTCGCTACTGACTCTGTCTGTGGTCGCTAACTCCGGCACAACAGAAGACACCCAGCAGAGAGACTCCACACACGTGGGGTAAGGTGTACAACGTCACCTGAACTGCTTCTGAAGACCTCCAAGGTACTCATGGTAGGTAGGTTATAGTTCATTACTCAAAAACAAGAGTCCCTCAAATAAAAGTCATACACATCGTATCAGTGTTGCTGGATGCAATAACATATAAGGCAAATAATCTTGAAATGGAACACCACAAACATGCGGTATCAACGGACCGAGCGAATCGCATCCTAGGATTACACGACTGGCTAGTGGAAGATTCAACAAATAGAATGATGGATTACATGGCAGGGAGGTAGGTAGCTCAGCATGTAGCACACGGCAGCAGTGCGCGTCTCGAAAAAAATAGAATAAAAGAATGGGACGCGGTGTGAAATAAAAACAACAGACCCTGCGAACGTTAGACAAATGAGACGATACGACGCTGCACTGCGAGCAACAAATGTGTATTTTCCCGTGGTGTAATATACGATTGGGTGTTTCAATATGAGCTAACTGAAATTCCATAGAAATAAGACACAGTTCGACCTACCTGGCCATTACGGAAGCATTTGATGTCAACAATGTGGGTTAGCCTATATATGAAATAAACTAGTAGCTACATTAAATTTGTGTAAACAAATGGCCGTCATTACGTGGCCGCGAACCATACGGAAATTCGGAAATCTAATTACAACTTAGCTGCTGAAGAGTTTTTAAATATATATATATTTCAGGTTTTTAATTCTTACCGAGGTGGCTAGAAGCATGAAAAATAGACTTTGATACTCAACCTCCACAACAGCAAGACTAGCATTAATTTAAGCGTACAACAGTATCCTGTGGCTAAAGGAAGAGAAAGTTGAAAAAATATTCTATGGTAGATACTGCTTTACTAAAAAAAGTTATGGGTCGAGAAAGAAAAAGATGCTACTGAATGTATAATGTGCATTAAGAGCTTCACTTAACTTGCGCGGTATTTGTAATGCCCGTCCACTTTTTTGATAATTTATACATACTTTAGGAGACGGCATACATATCGTTTGCTATACAGTATACACACTAATGAATGGAAGGCATAGGAGTATGAAAAAGGAAGGTAGCAACAGACAAGAGAGACCGACGTCCCGAAGGCCTGGCTAAGGTAACCTGAAATGACTCCCTGAGGATGTTACTCTCCATAACATAAGATGGACGAACCTAGCTGGCCTACATCCCCTATTGCTCCCGATAAGAATACTGGTTGAACAGGAGGTCGAGATAGGACAGAGAGAACAGAAGAAAGTTGGTAAGCAGGAGTGTGATTGAGGTAGAATGTGATATGGGTGCTGAAATAAAGCTGTCCCTAAGAGCTAATTAAGATTAAAACAGCCTTCAAAAACAATGAATGGAGAGCCATAATGACTTATCCGCAAGCCCAGCATAATCTTCCTGCCGAACAGCTGAGTATAATTTTTAAAATATGCAGAAACTTATCAATTAAATTTAGAACATCGATATTAGGCCGTATAAGGGTATTCTAAAGGTGTACATCTGCATCAAGTGGCCCATCGCATAAATTTCGTTTTCATTCCACTTTAGTCTGCTAAGGCGTACAATATACTCGTAGACCCGATGTCAAATGTTTGATTGCGCACTCGTCACATAAAAGTAAAATAAATTACACGTGTATTGAACGTAAGAAATCTCCCGTAGGCATGAAATTCGTTTTTTTCCGTCACGCACGCGCTTCCCTCCTCAAGCTTCTTCCTGCCTGTGCCAGAGTAGATTGCGAGCAGTGGTATGTGCTGCTATATGGCGCAGCGGAGCGTTATCACAACAGAACGGCGTCATCCTTCACTCAGCCGTGATGCGGGTAGTAGTAGTACGAGTATCTTGGTCGCTAGGTGAGGCACAGCAAGAGTGAGGCAGCGCACAGTAAGTCACGCTCGTAGCTGAAGTAGCGCAGAGTTATAGAGATAGGAGCACACACTTGCAAGACGGGTTCTTGGGGTTATAAATTGCGTGGGCTACACGGAGACTTGGTACAACACGAGAGGGGTTTTAAAGAAAATGCGGCTTCACAGTTGGTTAGCTAATGGTTGAGGTCAAGTATACATTATGCGTGGAGACAAATGAGAAGCTGTCGAGTTAGAATGGCGCAGGCTTGATAGCATACGCAAGCTATATGTCAACAACGTTACCAATAGAGAAAAAACAGACTGGGAAGGTAAAAGCGAAGTGGAAAATGAGTGTTTTGGTGTTTCGTATTGTCAAGAAACGATAACACCCAAAAGTGTCGAAAACTTCAACAGCACGTACTTATGCTGAACATTGCAACGGAAAAGTTCATATGCTCCACAAATATATTTTTCGCTGTTAACGAAAGCATGCTAGACTGACACATTCCTAATGTTAGCTTCAATGTCAAAGTGTTCAGTAATTATAGAGGATAGTTTTCATAAAGTTGAAGCATTATACTGTAGTCACATAGCAGCTTAGCACATTGAGTGCAGTACAGACTTGCGTCTTCATATATAAGAGACTATCGCTATTATATTCTGCTGAAATTATTTCGTTTCCAATGAAAAATATATCGGCGAGAGAGAAGCTAATTATGTAACAGGCCACGTTACACAAGAACGTTTGACGTCCCCCTTGGACATACTCTAAGTTTCGTACAAATAGCACTCCTTGAAGCATGAATAAAATTGGTCCTGCGAACGTTAGCCCTATATTGCCCAAAAGCACCATGATATCCTGTTTCAAATATAGTGTAAATCCTAGGCAACGTTATTAAAGGCGAACAGTAAAGGATTGCAGCTGTTATACCGGGTGTCCCACAAAAATGTACCCGGTTTTTAATTGAATATATCTCGGCTTTAAGTCAACATATCTTAGGTTTCTTTTTTTTCAAAATAGAGTAAATTTTGTTTTCTTTTCGAATATTTTTGGCTTTTTGAAATTGTTTCAATAACTAATTCACAGTGAACGATTTACTAAAAAGGTTGAAAACCATTTGTTCTGATGAAACTTTTTGCAAACGAACACTGGGTATTTATTAATTTGTTCTTGCTTACAGTTAATTATTTTAATTAAATGTATCCTACATACCAACAAGTATTTAAACCCTCTAAGAGATTATTTGCCTTATGATTTCATAATTTAAAGACACTTAAATTGCAGCTTACCACCGAGCAAAGAATTTTCATCGTACTGGAATATGAGGCAACGAAAAACTGTGAAAATGTTAGAAGAGCGTTTCATCAAAAATTCCCGAAAAGAAACTCGCCCAATAAAAAAACTGTGTATCGCACAGTTAGAAAATTTAATGAATATGGAAGCATCCTCAACCGAAACTAAGGCCACTCAAGGAGAAAAATAACTCAAAGAACAGAAAACAACATCGTGACTGTCCAGCTAGCGACACGAATTTCTCCAAGTCAACATTCCATAGAATTTTAAAGAAAGATCTTCGTCTTCATCCATACAAAATGGTTTATTTCAAGAGATCATAGGTTCACGGAAAGGTTGGCATTTTCTGAAGAGGCAGCATTTTCCATGGAATGGACGGCAGAGTTAATACTCAAAATACTAGGTTTTGGAGTAATAATCCACCAGGAGGAAATGTCTTCGATAGAAGCATAAAAAGAGAGAAGCTGTCAGTTTGGGAAGGTCTTTACGGGAACGGAAACGTTATTGGACCCTTCTTTTATGATGGAAATGTAACAGGAGAAATTTATTTAGAAATTTTAGAAATGTTGAATGAATCGATTATTCCATCATTGAAAACTGCTCATCCCGGTCATCAATTTGAACGGATTTGGTTTCACGAGGACGGCGCTGCAGCCCATCGACGAATCATAGTCAAAGCCAGATTGCGAGAGATTTTTGGGCAGCGTATTATTTCTCTTGGAAATGCAATTGAATGGCCACCAAGAAGCCCCGACCTTACCCCATGTGATTTCTTTCTTTGGAGATACGGGAAGGAGCGCGTCTACAAAACAACGCCTCCATCATTGATAATTCTTCGTCAACGAATTGAAGAAGTGTTTGAAGAACTGAAGGAAAACCGTAAAATGATCCGCAAAGCTCTTCACTCAATGACGGAGAGATGTAACACTTGCCT
>LQNS02278157.1:11868194-11881388 GCA_001587735.2 Parhyale hawaiensis
CCCTCAAATAAAAGTCATACACATCGTATCAGTGTTGCTGGATGCAATAACATATAAGGCAAATAATCTTGAAATGGAACACCACAAACATGCGGTATCAACGGACCGAGCGAATCGCATCCTAGGATTACAGGACTGGCTAGTGGAAGATTTTAACAAATAGAATGATGGATTACATGGCAGGGAGGTAGGTAGCTCGGCATGTAGCACACGGCAGCAGTGCGCGACTCGAAAAAAATAGAATAAAAGAATGGGACGCGGTGTGAAATAAAAACAACAGACCCTGCGAACGTTAGACAAATGAGACTATACGACGCTGCACTGCGAGCAACAAATGTGTATTTTCCCGTGGTGTAATATACGATTGGGTGTTTCAATATAAGCTAGCTGAAATTCCATAGAAATAAGACACAGTTCGACCTACCTGGCCATTACGGAAGCATTTGATGTCAACAATGTGGATTATATATGAAGTAAACTAGTAGCTACATTTGTGTAAACAAATGGCCGTCATTACGTGGCCACGAACCATACGGAAATTCGGAAATCTAATTACAACTTAGCTGCTGAAGAGTTTTTAAATATATATTTTAGGTTTTTAATTCTTACCGAGGTGGCTAGAAGAATGAAAAATAGACTTTGATACTCAACCTCCACAACAGCAAGACTAGCATTAATTTCAGCTTACAACAGATATCCTGTGGCTAAAGGAAGAGAAAGTTGAAAAAATATTCTATGGTAGATAGAGCTTTACTAACAACAGTTATGGGTCGAGAAAGAAAAAGATGCTACTGTATGTATAATGTGCATTAAGAGCTTCACTTAACTTGCGCGGTATTTGTACTGCCCGTCCACTTTTTTGATAATTTATACATACTTCAGGAGACGGCATACATATCGTTTGCTATACACACTAATGAATGGAAGGCATAGGAGTACGAAAATGGAAGGTAGCAACAGACAGAGAGACCGACGTCCCGAAGGCCTGGCTAAGGTAACCTGCAAGGACTCCCTGAGGATGTTACTCTCCATAACATAAGATGGACGAACCTAGCTGGCCTACATCCCCTATTGCTCCCGATAGGAACACTGGTTGAACAGGAGGTCGAGATAGGACAGAGAGAACAGAAGAAAGTTGGTAAGCAGGAGTGTGAATGAGGTAGAATGTGATATTGGTACTGAAATAAAGCTGTCCCTAAGAGCTAAGTAAGATTAAAACAGCCTTCAAAAACATTGAATTAAGAGCTATAATGACCTACCCGCAAGCCCACCATTATCTTCCTGCCGAACAGCTGAGTATAATTTTTAAAATATGCAGGAACTTATCAATTAAATTGAGAACATCGATATTAGGCCGAATAAGGGTATTCTAAAGGTGTACATCTGCATCAAGTGGCCTATCGCATAAATTTCGTTTTCATTCCACTTTAGTCTGCTAAGGAGTACAATATACTCGTAGACCAGATGTCAAATGTTTGATTGCGCACTCGTCACATAAAAGCAAAATAAATTACACGTGTATTGAATGTAAGAAATCCTCCGTAGGCATGAAATTCGTTTTTTTCCGTCACGCACGCTCTTCCCTCCTCAAGCTTCTTCCTGCCTGTGCCAGAGTATATTGCGAGCAGTGGTATGTGCTGCTATATGGCGCAGCGGAGCGTTATCACAACAGAACGGCGTCATCCTTCACTCAGTCGTGATGCGGGTAGTAGTACGAGTATCTTGGTCACTAGGTGAGGCACAGCAAGAGTGAGGCAACGCACAGTAAGTCACGCTCGTAGCTGAAGTAGCGCAGAGTTATAGAGATAGGAGCACACACTTGCAAGACAGGTTCTTGGGGTTATAAATTGCGTGGGCTACACGGAGACTTGGTACAACACGAGAGGGGTTTTAAAGAAAATGCGGCTTCACAGTTGCTTAGCTAATGGTTGAGGTCAAGTATACATAATGCATGGAGACAAATGAGAAGCTGTCGAGTTAGAATGGCGCAGGCTTGATAGCATACGCAAGCTATATGTCAACAACGTTACCAATAGAGAAAAAAACAGACTGGGAAGGTAAAAGCGAAGTGGAAAATGAGTGTTTTGGTGTTTCGTATTGTCAAGAAACGATAATACCCAAAAGTGTCGAACACTTCAACAGCGCGTACCTATAATGAACATTGCAAGGGAAAAGTTTATATGCTCCACAAATATATTTTTCGCTGTTAACGAAAGCATGCGAGACTGACACATTCCTCATGTTAGCTTTAATGTCAAAGTGTTCAGTAATTATAGAGGATAGTTTTCATAAAGTTGAAGCATTATACTGTAGTCACATAGCAGCTTAGCACATTGAGCGCAGTACAGACTTGCGTCTTCATATATAAGAGACTATCGCTATTATATTCTACTGAAATTATTTCGTTTCCAATGAAAAATATATCGGCGAGAGAGAAGCTAATTATGTAACAGGCCACGTTACACGAGAACGTTTGACGTCCCCCTTGGACATACTCTAAGTTTCGTACAAATAGCACTCCTTGAAGCATGAATAAAATTAGTCCTGCGAACGTTAGCCCTATATTGCCCAAAAGCACTATGATATCCTGTTTCAAATATAGTGCAAATCCTAGGCAACGTTATTTAAGGCGAACAGTAAAGGATTACAGCTGTTGAATATTTACTGAAACTAATCACTATTATGGCATACTGTCTTGATAAGAAAAGGTCATAATTTAACATTGGTGACCTTATCACTACTTCCTTAACCTGAAACTTCAAGAAAAGTATTCCTATAGTTTATGAATATTATTATTTGAATCCTAGTTTAACCAATGCAGCAGCGGACGCGAAGATGAAATGTTAGCAGTGATACGCAGGTTTACGCGGCATTTCTGTCGGAGAGTTTCAGTTTTATGGTAAACTCACTAGGTGAATTCTATACTTGTCCCAGTCTTGGCTGAGTGCGTTACTACTGGCCGGGAAATATGGTGCAAAGCCTCTCTAACTCCCATGCTCCACGGCAGAACGAGCTCGATTCAGCCACGCCTCACAAGACGAAAGAGGCAAAAATAAATAAGAAGAAGACAGAAACACCCGTGTAGAGAGTCCCTTCCATGGTGTCCACGAGGGAACATTTAGGAGTCCCGTGAGTTGGGTTGCCTACCACCATTCGGCAGTTCACATCTAGGAGCAAAGGGGTAAGTATACAGGACTTACAGACCTCTACAAACTAGCCTTACGGTGGGGGTGTTGGACCTAACTGCGAGCTCAGTCAGCAGGTAGCTCAAGAAGGGTGTGGGGAAGTGGAGGGAGATGGTTGAAGGAAGGGTGGTGAGCAAGATAGACGAAGACACCGAGTGGGTCCTCCCAGAGATTCATGAGAGTAAGAGCCGTCAGAAGCGTGTTACACGCAGATAGGTGGGAGACGGTANTCAGTAAGCAGGTATCTCAAGAAGGGTGTGGGGAAGTGGAGGGAGATGGTTGAAGGAAGGGTGGTGAGCAAGATAGACGAAGACACCGAGTGGGTCCTCCCAGAGATTCATGAGAGTAAGAGCCGTCAGAAGCGTGTTACACGCAGTTAGGTGGGAGACGGTATGCTTTCCCATATGACAGAGCGGGCACTGCAGAGAGGCCAAAAGTTTGATTCTGTGCTTGTAGAAGGCAAAGATCACACAGTGGCAATACCGCAGCTGCGAGAGGTCAATACGGTAAGGCGGGGCAGTATTGTCTCGGTGGCGGAGAGAGCGGGAGACAGTTGCCACCACCTCCCTGTGGACTGACGCTAAGGCCGCCGACAGAGTGGCGGCTGGGTCGGCGCCTCCAACTAACAAATCCAACACCGAAGACTGGCACTTCGACTCTAGGACGCGTTTCTTGTTTCGAAGTCCACTGTCGGCGGTGACAGTGCTACGAATCACCTGGAACCACAGCTTACAAAAGATACTCTCTGCTAAGAAGGTCAAAGGAGTCTCCAACTTGAAGCATTTCAGACTCGTGGTGGAGGTTGACTGAGAGACGCCATACGGTGTGAAACTGGGGCCACTCGGAGTGCCGCAATTTGGATGACTTTCAGCTGATGTATGGAGGAAGCTGAGACGTTAGGATACTAGACCAGTGTGACATAAGTGATGACAGACAGAATGAGGGCCCTATACGTCAAAATCTGTGTGTTCTACTGGACCCAACTAGCGTCTGCTAGGGCTTTCAAGATCCGTATACTAGAGGATGCACGGTTATGGGTTTCCTCAGTATGCTTGTGGAACAGGAGTCTGGGATCCCATTGAACACCGAGAATATTTGGGGCTCTTGTCTACGGAGAGAAGAGAGCCGCTTAGAGTGACCAATAGATTGCGTTCCTTGGATCTCTCCGCACCAGCCGCGAGTTGAGAGGCCGCAGGTGCCACCTCAATGAACTGAACCGCAACAGTGAAGTCGTCTGCGTCCGAGGTGACAAAAAGCAGCCTTGGGAAAGGAGGATACGAAGTGATTGAAAAGCAGGAGGGAGATCATGGAACTCTGGAGAACATCGCAGTGTATGTGGCGTGGGGGAGGGGGAAGGAGAGGTGAAGTGACAGACTCAAAGCGGTAACAGCCCGCTCTTGCTCTCAATCCTGAAGGACAGCCAGAGTAGCGTACTATGTTACGGTTTAGCGCAAAGGACTGGACTGGGTCAAGAAGTTTGTCGTGATTGACTGTATCGAAAGCCTTGGAAGAGTCCACGGCCAACACAAGGGTCCGTACGGAAGGTTTTGTTTTATTAAATCCCACTAGAAAGGCCTGCGCTAGAGGCAGTAGGGCCGTTGTCGTGGATCTGTCGGGCTTGAAATATGGTGGTCCGCCGTAGGCAGGCCAGTTGATAATGGGGAAGAAGGAGCTCTCAAGCAGTTTAGCCACCGGGCAGAGTATGTAAATGGGGCAGCAAGAACCGTTTTCGTCTTTGGCCCTGCCCGGTTTGGGTAGCACGATGATGACAGCCAGGGACCAGATGGACAGAACGCTGGTTCTAGTAAGGATAGGTTGAGGATCTGGCACAAGAAGTCCACACCCCTGGGTACTGGGTTCCGTAGATGGAGAATGGTGAGGCCGTCTGGACCAGCAGCAGAGGAGTTGCTTTCCTGGTGCAGCGCTACTTGCACCTCTTCCATGGTGAATGGAGTAGAGGATCTAAAGGATGGCGCCGGCGAATACGACGACGCAGTCTTCGAGCGGTGTCGGAGTGGGGCACCGCAGGGATAATAAGGCGGTAGAATTCTCGTAATATCCAATGATCCGAGGACACCCAGCGATCGGCAAATCTGATAAGGGTCCATCCGGGGGCGTTTGCCTGAGTGTCAAAAATCTCAAAATACCTTTGTTTTCGAATTGACGACCTGAAATACTTAAGGGCAGTGTTCGGGCGAATATGAAAAGAATATTAAGACGCACTTATCTTAATAGTTTAACACAATTTCGGACTTAAACATAAAATGAATTCCATCGAATAACTAAGTTTTTACGAAACTAAATAGTCCTATCAATATTTTGCGTAAAACTTCTGTCCAACGATAATAGTTATAATGTGGGAACCTTAATGTATAGATTAAATTTCAGTTGCGTATATTAGATACCGGTCGCGCTGTAATAGCTCCGCAGCATTTATAGGTTTTCGCCCTGAATAAGGCACAAACTCGACCTGTGCCGAAAGTTTGGCCAAATATAATCTAATGTCAGTACCAGTCCTTAAGAACCTAATATAAAGCCCTTTTAGTAGCAACAGGATTTCTGTTGGCGTTCCATAATTATGTGCTTTACTTTGCAATGTTGTGATGAACCTGTAGGTGGTTCTAAAATATTTTTGCATTTACTACAAGTGCAGAATTTATAAAGTGCCTCCTTACATCTAATGCCACAGCCAGTTCAATATGGAGAAGGAAGAGAAGTACCGGTTTTATGATCGTAAGCAGCTAATGCTCACAGAAGCAAGGCCTATAAGGCAATATTCACACATTTTGTTTAGAGATTAATCAAGAAATATGAATGGTCAAACGCTTTCATATACTAGTTGAGAACCGTGTAGAAGAGGAAGAAAAAATCCCTCTCAGTTAGACTAGTTAAAGAATAAGGCGAACGGTTAACAAAAGCCAGAGAACCACTATACCAAAACAACTATGAACTAGAGAAACAATCTGAGATCGCATACCTCCGACGAACAAGGCAATGTTAACAAAAAATTTACATTGGTCCTGGAGCAAAGATTTCCTTTTATAATTACCAAAATTTTGTCTCTTGTGACTCAATGTTTCTTACAATCTGTAATTTTCGGGAAGATCCGTCCGTAACTTTTTGTGTTATGTTCTGACAAACACTAAAACCAACATGTTGTTAAACACATAAACGGACAATCGGTCTTCACCAAAATTTAGTCATTTGTGCCTTTCAACATTTCTAACAATTCCTGCAAACTTCATGAAGATTAATTCATAACTTTTTGCGTTATTTCACTGAAAAATATGAAAACAAACAGACAAAATGACTGACAGCTCATCACAAGAATTTGGTCAGTTGCTCTTCACAACATTTTCAACAATTTCTGCAAATTTCGTCAAGATTCGTTTATAGCAGTGTGAGTTATGTTACCATGAAAAATAGGCAGACAAACAAATGATTGAACGGACGTTCACCAACTGTTAAATCATCTGTTTCTCTTAATACACCTAACAATCCCCGTAAATTTTAGAAAGATCCGTCCTTAACTTGCTGATTACCTTGGTGACAGACGAACAAACAAATTAAAATTGTCAACAACTCCGACAAAAACATAACCTCCTCGATAAAGGAAATATTTTCAACAACTCTGGCACATATATTCTTTGATCAGTACTGCAATGAACGTTGAATCGGAAAGGATTCAAAAGTTACAAGCCAATGAAGGCACAAGTACTTCAGGTACGACAAGTTAAAGCTCGCTAGCGCTCAGACAAAACAGACTTAAATAAAGATACAAGCTTCATTCTAGTCATTAGTGCTCTTGTTAGACGAAAAAAGCTGGAGCTTTGATCAGAGATGTGTTGCTTTTCTTTGGAAGAAAGTGGAACGAATATATTTAAAAAACTGTTCTAACTCTGACACATAGTGGTGAGATCTTAATATTTTGGGGATTCTTCACGGCTACCGAAATCAGAGACTTTTTTTTAAGATAACTGTAGTTATACGACAAGATCAATACATCCAAAATTTACTAGCGGGGGCATGATGTTCAAGTGTTCCCCTACCGTTGGCTAGTAGAGAAAATCGAGCCTGTATTCCGAACCTGTGGATTGGATCGTTGAGTCTGAACAGGACGGAGCATGTATTATATCCAGTCAAAACCGGGGACCCGTGCACTAGTTAATTCCCACACAGGATCAACACGCATCAGAACAGTAAATTGGGAAAGAAGAGGAAGAACAGAATAAAGCATCATCAGCAGGAGTATGATAAGAGAGTAGAACAAAGCAAAGTAGGCACGAATGAGAGACGTTCAGAAGAAGCAGCTAAAACCTAAGGAAACTTTGGGGCCCTCTTAGGACGCTGCTCCCCATAGCATAGATGGAGCGAACCTATCGAACTCCAGTGCCTATATAATTATCTTATCGCAAAGAACTTCAAAAATTTACCGAAGATGAGTGGGCCAACATTAGGTTTCTACAAATATTTCCAAGAATCTAGTCGTGAACTTTGAATGACTTCTGGATGCAGTGATTGCCAATGAGGGCGTTGCAAGTAAATATTGAGAAGGGATAAAACATTTGGAAAATATTAAAGTTACTATTTCTGTTTGAAACTACGTTGACAATAAATTCTTTTCTGTAACCCTGTTATTGTGGTTTATTTTACAATACCCTCATAACTTTTAAAATCGTTTTTTGTCAGAATAGTAAAGATTGAATGAACAATCCAAATGTTGGGATAATACACAAGAGAATGAAACCCTTCGGTGGAAATGTATTAAGCCTTGATTTCGGTTTGACACTTAACGTTTCAAAATATGTTCTGTTGAGGGATGGGTTCACTTCAAGTGCAGAGCAGGTCTAAGAATATGATCAGAGTGTACGTACAGAGGGATTCAAGGGGACACAGCCAGCCAGTGGGACGTTGTAGTGGCGGGGAGAACGTCGCCACTCATTAACCTAGTTAGCTGTTCTTTCTATAATTCCCCCAGGTCGGCCACAAATCGCGAAACGTTTGCTCAGAGGAGGCTAAGGAAAATCATAGCAGTTTACATANGTTACTGTCGACGTTACGCCCCTGAGGTGATAACATCCCGAGGTTATAGTCGCAGCCACACCGGTATACCGTAGGTGTCGGCAGGATAGAGAATATGGAAGTTTGTATAAGAGAATCAACCTGACCAAATGAATGAATAAATCCTTTAACTACCAAGAGGACCAATTGGTTACGTTTCAAGGAGAGCTATTTCTCTACGAAAGCTAATTTTTTAATGTTGTACCTCAGAGGGTAAATCCTCAAGTTCTGAACTAAAATTACAATTTCTCGCATCGGAAACTAAAATAATTAACTTTGTTTATCCAAAATGGGCTTAACTCATTATTAAATAATTTAATGAGAATACGAAGCATTGGGATAACAAGCATCTAACCATATGGTAAACAATGCAAAAATTGGAGCTATTTCCGGTACGTTACGTACAACACGAGATACAGTTGTCTGCACGAAGTAATAATTGCTAAGAAAAGTCACCGCGAGTTAGCTCGGGTTACCATGAGTACGGTACAGCGGCAACCTGGTTATAAGTCACTACAGATTTGTGTGCAATCTCATTTCATTACTGGTTTAGATGATAACATCCCATTTGGCTTAATTTCCTGATGGAGAATAGTTGTGTATCATAAAGTAGGTGGGGATAGATGCAAAATCGTGGCTCAATGATTTAGTCTATATACATCAAACTTCGGATGATTATAAGGTAACAGGTAAAAAGTTAAAGTCAAAATTAAGCCTTTGAGGCTTCACGTGTCCGAAACTTCAAATAGAAGCTTTGGAATCTGCAATATTGAAGCGTGTTGCAAGTTTAACATACGACCCGATTACGCGGCGCAGGCTGAAAACTCCAACTTACGACGATTGAGTTCCTGGAAATCTCACGTGCTACTGATTAAGAGTGACTACGCCTGAAACTCAGGTCAACGGGACGAAGCCAACGCAACTGCCTTAAGGCTTAGTACCACGCCTCGAAGGCTTAGTATCGGCGTTCAATCGACTGTGCCCTAAGTCGAACCGTACGGTTGCAATTGTGCAGAGTATCAGTAGAAAATACCTGGATAGCGCAACGTTATTCGGACCGTTGCCACTGTTGTAATTTATTTTGGCACATTATTATAGTGAGTAGTTTAAGTCTCCGTTGCCACACGAAGAACAAAAGCACAGAGGAAGAAAGAAGGGATACATAGTATGCCGATAGACACATGAAACTCATTCACGAGGGTGTTCCCGCACAAGATCAACGCGCATGGGAGCAGCAAGTCGAAAATGAAAAGGAAAAACAGCACAAAATATCAGCAGTAGGAGTGTGACAATGGAAGAAAGCGAAGCGAGTCAAAAGACAGACGTCCCGAAGACCTAGCTATAATGGCTAGGATCGATAACCTACACAATCCCCCTACGGTTGCCGTTCCCCATAACGTAGGATGAGCGAACCTAACTAACCTTATGGCCTACGGCCCATTATTTGCCCTCTGAGGGGTTGTTTTCGGTACAACCTCGGACCTTACAGCAATGTAAAATTTTCACAAGTCTGATCAACATTTTTGAAAAAAGTTGTTAATAAACAATTCAAAGATATTGTAAATTCACTGGTAAACGTTAAATATAAACGTGACTCTGACAGCTGTCTTTGATTTAACGGTCTCCGCAAAACATACAAGAAAAAAACAAAAACGTTTTTCGTAACAGACTACCTACTCTAACAAAGTTTTTGGCCACCCCTGAAGTTGATTTACAATATTAGCTTCTTTGGCGACCAAAAATTTTGTTAGAGTAACAACTGACTGTTTGAATTTACCATGCACAACGTAAGCAGCCCAGCTGCTTGAGTTGCATAGCGATGTTTCAACGGAATATTGTGGAAGAATGGGGGAACTACTGCTCGATCGAGTCACAAGCTTGTCTGCGAACAAACTTACAAATATCAGTGGAAGACATGTGGCCAAGCAGTCGAGTACTAAGGTACTAACTTCAGAGAGCTTATTTTATATATATGTTATTATTAGGGTTGTGACTTTGAAACATATGCACGCATATTCTGTCAAATTGTATTACTGAATTTTGATTTCTTACATAAAATATGAAGCCTATGCATACACTTCACTAGTATAAACTATGAAAATCAAAATTTATTCATACAACTGGACAGAATATGAGTGCATATTTTGCTAAGTCACAGCCCTAGTTACTATATTTTTCTAGTTTATTCATCCTCGCTTAATGTTCGCTACGGTCCCGAAAATTGAAAAAAAGAAGTTAGGAAGGAAATCTTCATGGGACTTCTATATATAGCCGGTACAAATATTTATTATATAGCTACAGTATATGCACGCGCTCACATGAAGATATATCTGTCTACGGGAAGGCAAAATTTCTCTTCAAATTTCAAGGATGGTCTTTGCTGCATTAGATATAGTTACAGAACTACAGGAACCCATGCATGCTAAGACAGCACATCGGGCAAAGAGGGGAAAAGTAGAAAGAGATCATCAGCGGCAGTTAAGACTAAAACAAGCAAAGGAGGAACATGAGTTGCAGTACGAGTATGTGCACTAGCTGTACAGTAAAGTCAGAAGGCTGCACTAAGTTCAGTTCTGGGAGCGGATTTGATTAATTGAATTAGTGAGGAGTTTAATCCTCCATGGTCGGCACCACAGCTGTTGTTAACTTAATGCGCTACTCAGTTGCGTAACCTACGGTATTTGCACATGTCTTTATTGGCCCAGAGACGTATAGTTTCAGTATTACATAAACATAGTAGTAGATACGAAGATGGCTTGCTCTCCTGGTCGCAAGCATTACACACTTTACTCACTTCTGACTAAGTGATTCTCCATCGTCGACGATGATTTACATTAACAAAGCAGCATCGTAGATGATTTTATACTGAAAAAGCGAAAAAGAATATCGCTGCAAAATGGCAAATTTAAAATGAAATGTGGCAATATACCCTGACCCTGCATTTCTCCAGCTTTATTACTTAACACACACTATCTCAAATACGCTCCAGGATGGCATACTATATTTATCTCGAGATTATGCTCAGCATGGCGAAATTCAATTTTGTATCTTTACGCTCAGTCAAACCTGTCAAAACTAGGGAAAGTTTTGCAAATTACTGCTCGCCAAAGCAAAACGTATAAATACCTTTTTCTAAATTCTTATACGTTTCTAGCATTCGAGGCTCTCTGGTATTTACGAAAGAGAGACGCCAATTTGAAGCCACTAAGGTGTAATGCGACAAAATAAGTACCTGTCACAGCCACTTACAGCACAGTATATAGCGCCTACAGTCTACACCATGCCAATGAAAGCATAACTCGCTGCTTTGCATCGTGGACCCTCAGTTTAGTGAGTAGGTTCAGCGGAACGTGCGATATTGCATGAATGTTTTCAGACGTATTGAACGAACTCCACAGGCGCTTATAGAAGTTCATGTCGTCAGAACGTAATGGGACAATATGTCACAGTTCGGTGGACGAGGAATGCTCGATTAGATATAAAGCGGCCATCTTAACATGCTTTCAGCAGAACAGAGCATGTGTGTAGGACCTTGGCATGCAAAAAAAGTCCTGTACCTACATGATTACAGACTGAATTTCTCCACTGCTCAATGCAAATTCAGCTTCTTACGAGGAGCTACTATAGGCGTATTACTAAAAAGGAGAGTAACGATTCTTGCTTAGAACGTTTTCATCCGTACTGAAGCCTTATGTTAAACTGAGTTCTGAATCAACTAACGATAGTAAACCGCTTTCAAATTTTATTTTCATGCTTCCTAGAGAGGTTGCGGTAAGCCTCACAGCAACATCAGACAGAAGGTAGAGGTAAAGTCAATTTTGACAGCACCCCCTCTGGAAAACAGACAAGCACTGGTTCGTGCGGCAGAGATAGGCCGATTGATCCCAGAGGAGTAGGTACAGCTGTAGCCAACCATGAGTAGTTAAGAACTATGGTGCATTAGCAGAAGGTTTAATGGCTTGCGCCCCTCTACCCTAATGTAAGTACCATAAGGTAGCTACGCACACGAAGCAAGTGTCCTGATTCAGCGCGCCGAGCTCCATGTACAATGATCATTCACTTGGCTTGGGGATCGTTCCCGGGACCTTCAGCACAAGTGTGCAGCCCTCAACGCCCGCTGCTGCCGGAGCGTTAATCCCCGCTATTTTTCGGGAATGGGGATGTTGATCCCTCTGCTGACAGCTATTTAATAATCTAAATTATCACTCTTTCAATGTCCCAATTAAAAATGAGTTTTTCGTTGAAACAGCTCATTTTGAACTATATGGCCTAATGGTCCTCAAGAATATTGAATAATTAACCCTTAAATGCATAGCGTGCCATATATGCAGCATATACCAATAGTGTTATTTCTACGGGTGTGCTATGATTAAATCAGGCATTTAAGGGTTAAATTGGTCATTTAGTTCAGGTTTAAATGCAGCCGTGTATACAGCTAAACTCGGCGTGAAAAAAAAAAAATACAAGAAGAGAGTGTACAAAACCGAAGATAAGCCATTTGCTTCTATCTCAATACAATTGGCAATGCTAGTGTCATACATTCGAAAGCGCCAATGGGTCCAGTTGTCTAAACGCTGCTTGTAAATAAGCAATTTATTACAATACTTACTTCCGGTGGCTACTGCCAAAATTATATTAAAAGTCAGCTCATTTACTCTGCCCTCTCCTAAGTACAACTGCTATGCTGAGCTGTCAGCTGTCTGCTCGGATTGATTGAAAAAAAACTAAACTTAATCCTGTAGAAATGAGCAAGTTTACTACTATAATGGACGAAGCGAAAAAAGAACAGCTGTGCAGTTGTTAATATATATATATATATATATATATATATATATATATATATTTCGATACAGGCTATTAGATGGCCATGAATCTTTAAAAACGGCCTGTTAGGTGGCTAATGTCTCGATAGAGGTACCAAGAATCTTGGCCATCTAACGGTTCTTCA
>LQNS02278157.1:11890826-11902947 GCA_001587735.2 Parhyale hawaiensis
CAGCCCAACCCAACTCAGCCCAACCCAACTCAGCCCAACCCAACTCAGCCCAACCCAACTCAGCCCAACCCAACTCAGCCCAACCCAACTCAGCCCAACCCAACTCAGCCCAACCTAACTCAATCTAACCTAACTCAACCTAAAGTAGCCTAACCTAAGGCCCTATTTTCTCCAATATAAAAACAATGGGAACATCAAAGTCACATATCTCGAACACTAAGCATTTGCGACAAAAACGTTATTCGTGAAAATTGTCTTAAATTGACCCAATTTACATGTACTAAAGGCAAGAAGAGCAAAAAGTATCGCATGTGAGTTAAAGTAAAATAATACCAAAATTCGTGTTCAGCACATTAATATCTACCAGCATAGAGATCTAAAATGTTTGGGTTTGAGTGTGTGTATGGAGGGGACGGGGTAGTAGTAAAAAATATCCAGGAATCTAACGCATTTCTCAAGTCTTTCTCTCAGTAGGCTATGCATGTCTTCGTATCCAGGTCTCTATTTGACTAGTGGACACTTCATAATACTGACCAATGTTTCGTTAATCTATGCTGCTTATTGAGTCCTTTCGTGGCACCCTGTGGGTGATTCCAAGTGTTTCGTGAGTTTTTGTGACCAGTTTTTGACGTAACTCCGATAGCGATCCAGTGTGAGTGCTCCATGATCACGATCATAACATGATGGGCCACAAGAAGATATCAAGCAAGATATAAGAGCGATTTCAGACGTTGGAGAAGCAAAAATTCAAACAAAATACAATTTCTTGATAAAGCCCAATATTTAGTTTAACTGGATAAAATTGTAGTGTTATTTTACATCTTCACCTCACTTAAATCCAGTATTTTTGTGGACAAATTTAGGTAGAATAATAATAATAATAATAATAATAATAATAACAATAATTAGGCATTCTAAGGCTTATTTCACGAATAAAGTTTTCTGTGGAAATGCTTAGTTTTCGAGATGTTTTACTCTGTAGCCTAGTTCCCACTGTGTTTCTATGAGAAAATATTACCGGCGTGATTATCGGCTTGCTAGCGTTACTTGAATTGAATTCATTCCTGTAAGCAGCTTGATCAATGAACATTCCAAAGACTCTGACAAAATTATTGCTCTGACCCGGAGGCTGTTCCATGACCTCAGTATCAGGGGCGACCAAGAACTCTGTCGCGGTAAGGAAAAACACGAGCGGGCAGCCATTTTGGCTGGCAAGGATCAGATCCGGCTTATCATGCCTTTGATGCTTCAGTAACAAAATCCTATCACATACCTACATTTCTTTCAATTGTTCAGTTCTAATGACGAATTGATCAAGTAATATTAGGTCGTTCGAGTAAAGGGAACGTCACTATGTACCTATCCTAGTTGGAAGACCTGATTGTACAGTGCGGCACAGCGCTAGTCGAGATCTGGAGAAATTGGCCATGCTGGGACTAGGTTAAAAATGGAAGAAGGCATCACTTTGGGGCCGAGTTTTCTCTGTTTGGAGTCTGTTGAAAAATTTGCTTTAACTATTGACCGATCAACACTGTGACCCTTCGGGCTCGCTGTACAAATTTGTCAGTGTTCCAGATATCGCTATTCCTACAAAAAAAGTGATATACATTGTAGACACAAAGGAGCTGTTAATGAATGAATTTCAAGCTTCACTCGCACAGAAGAATGTTTGATCAGTAGGTACCAACAAATAGCATTGTTGCAAACAACTAGTCGCTAATTAAAGGTTACCGTAACGAAAGTTGATGGACTGCACCAGTTTGCGATGATCATAGGTCAACCAAAATGCTTTGTTAGCTATATTTCTGCATATTTGCATTGTACTAGTTACCGACTTAGCCTAAAAACAGCCTTAAGCGTTCATTTGGGCAATCTGTCTAAATGGGTAGGATAATCATACTAATTTCAATCAATTAGCCTAATAAGCAAAATGTATATCGTATAAATTCTGATACTAGCCGTCATTTGATCAAACAGAGCTTCTTGAATCATTTTCTCACTTAGCTTGTAACATACATTTATCAACCACTGGATACTACACTAAATATTTTCTATGTACTAAAGTTTACGACAGAAATACAAAAATCACAAGGTCAACAAGGTAAAACAGCTACGTACGCGAGAGTCTTAGAACAGAAGCCAAACAAAATTTTCCACAGTTTCAGCATACCTATATATATACACACACACACGCAAAGCAGAGTGAGAACAGCAATACACAGTTAAACCAAAACATGAAATATCTTTTCCTGTTCCCCAGCAGTTTTAATATTTTGAAGGTCAGTTTGTGAGACTGTCTACTTCGTTCAAGTTTATACTGATGATGATCGATACATCAGTTTTTATTGATCTCAGCTAGCAACGAAGTGCAAATCGGTCTGACAGTTACTAAGCTGTTGATGAAGATAGTTATTAGTCCGTTGATGAAAACGACAGCTTCTGGCACTCGGGCCAACGGTCAAACAACACCGCCCCAAGCCGCCTAGCCCTGCCGCGGGTAACACACTCCCTCACAACACGGCGCCCTCGTTCGTACTGAGGGGGTAAAGTGGTCGCTTCCATTTCTAGACTTCATGGGCGACTTGGTGCTGTTTGATATTAATTGGACTTTATTGAGATGGGCAGACAGAGCCGAGGCAAGATCATTCGCGTGACGGCTATTGGGAACACACACAGCAGGATGCGTTAAATGAAGTGGTTTGTGATGGCCACGGCACAGAGAATTCTATCAACGGGGCATCTCGGCGTGCTGTTCGTGACTGAACGGTGAATAGGCCACGTCGGCTGTATTCTACCTGGTCACGGTGGCCGTCATGCCATATTGGATGCGATGGAAAATTAATAAAACGTAGCCCACGTCAAGAGAATTATTCTGTTATGGCATCTTGCAGTCACGAGTCAGTAACAGTTGTATCGCTGTTGGTTAAGTAACTAGAAATTTACATGGTTAGGAAAGCTTATTGTGTAAGTGATAGATTTATAAAAGTGAAAAGGTATAGCATCAACCTTCTTACATTGTGATTCTGAAAAACAACAGCATATTTGTGAAAAAATGCGTTGCTCAAATACTTTTTCAACAACTGCTACACAACTTGGCATCAAGTGACAAGACGTAATACGATCTCAGCCTGTCTGTCACAAGTAGCATCATTGACTTACCAGACCATTGGATACAATGTGAATGCTTGTGGATGTCTACAGTATAGTCGTTACCATTTCGTGAGCCCAGTGTGAGCCGAACATGGCAGCTGTCTGCGATTAGATCGTCAGCTACTCTGTCGCTCCCTATGGCGATCTCATGAACTGTGAGCGTGAGCGTCATATCGTTGGCTTTATTATTAATACAATGCGCTGTTGTTTGTTCCCGCTTGTAGGTTGACATTCATTCCAAAGGATAGAACATTTGAGACGTTCAGTGTTCTTTTCGCATTCTGTAAATAATTTAGAGGAACTGTGCGCCACTGTTCCGTTTCTTAACATAATATGTAACTTATTGGTGGCTACACACGATCAAGTAAACTTGACAAGTATGCTTGATCAAGTGACTTGTTCAAGCGAACTTGACCGTCTGTATGGTGAGACTTGATCAAGTACTAGACTTGACAAGTCGCTTGAGGCATGATTGAATTTGAATCATGTCGTCAAGTCAAGTTTTGACTTGTTCAAGTCAACTGGACTGTGTGTACCAAAGACTTGATCAAACTTTGAGGGTGTCAAGTTTGGCCAGTTGCGCTCACGTGAAAAAGCTCGCTGTTTTCGGCAGTGTTACAACACTGATACAACATTAATATGAATAACATCGAGCTACATGACTGCTAAACGGCTTAGTAATGTTTCACGGTATAGAAATCGAGGCTCTGACTTGGTAGTAGTAGGAGGCAATGGTAGAGAATTTTAGATCTTCATAGCTTCTTCCAGTAGCAAGAAATCGAAGTGTTGCAGTCAATCTTTCGTGGGGAGAAATTGCTTCTCTCATGTTTGTATTGGTCTTTGCAATTAGAGGTGTTACTGTTGAGCGCGATCGATCGCACTGAGCAAACGATTGATCGTTCAAATTTAAAAATGAAAGAAACAGTCCTTGCCTCCCCTAACCTACCCGACATTAAACCCGAATATAGCCCAACTTTCCCGAAATTACGGCCTAATACCTACAACATCCACCGTTTGCGCAGCGCGATCGATCGATTGTCCAAATCCATCGTTTGCGCACGACATGTAAGTATGTCGCTTCGTTCATTCAGGTACTTGTGCCAATCAAGTGGATAAATCTTCAACTCCGGCAATAAGTTAACACGAGAATATGTTTTCCTTTTCTTCACCCAATCTTTGCACCACTCCCGCCGATTCTTTTCAGTTGCCTTTCGCTTCGCCACAATACAGAAAGCTGCCAAGGCAAGAGCATCGTCGTCGTCGTCGTCTGCACTCGACATTGTGATTAATTAAACTGAAGACTTGTCAAGCGTACCTGACCGTGTGGAGGCGAAGGGAAATATCACAATACTTGGTGAAACACTTGATCAAGCATACTTGCCAAGTTTACTTGATCGTGTGTAGCCGCCTGTACAAAAGGTTGACGATCAAAACCTGGAAGCAAAGAGCGTAACGGGAGGACTTACGAGAAACTCAAACTAGCATTGAAAAGTGACGTCATCAATGACGTCAGCATCGACGAACGCAATGGCTGAGTAGCCTATGAGTATTTTAATTAATTTTGTCAGAAAAATCGTCGTCAATTATAAATTTCATCCCCGAACACATAAGCAAATGAAGAGAGCATATACTAATTGAACACTAAAATTGCAGTGGAGGCTGGTGGAAACTTTCACAGCACCAGAGCAAAATCTGGGCCGGTATGGCGCCTTGATTTAACTTTTTCTTTGAAGTGGTCTTATTTACACTCCATAATCAGTTGACAGTGCTTTTCTCAAAACATGGTTAAACATATCACCTTATTTTTATCGACTTAATTCATTCAATCTCCCGCTCTTGACTGGCCAGGTACTTGAGTTGAATCCACACACAAAAATGGTAAAATGGTTGTTGTCAAGTTCAGAAAGTTTGAGTAATAACTGTTCCATTGGTTCCTATTGCGTGAAAAATATAACACTGCTTGTATCGTTGGTCTGGATTAAAAGTCCAACCTACGAAGGCCTGAGGTTTGACCCTCAAATACTTCTACTTATCTGTGTGACGTCAGTCTCTAACATGCGGTCACGGCTAAATTTTATTTTAGTTCCAATGAGTTCTCCCGTTACTCTCTCTACTTCCTGGTCAAAACTACCGGTAACACGGGCACGTGTTCGTTTGGGTCATAGAAATTGATCTAAGCCAAACCCGCTCGACTTGACTTGTCCACAACTGCACACAAGGCTACGACTTGTTGGTTCGAGTTTCAGGCGTCGATCTTTGTCAATTACGTGTTAGACTTCCTATGGCATTCAACATAGCTCTGCAATGTAGAATCTTGAGTCAGCTCAACATAACTCGGTTTCTTCTAACACTTCCCCGCTAACACACGAAGTAGAATCAAAGTTGTGAGCTGTGGCTCAACGTGCTATGCACGTTGATTTGTGGACTCCAGATAACGTTGTTAGTACGTCGTATCAAAACATGCTAACAACGTACCGGGCACGTCATTAGCACCTTGTGCCGGACGTTCCCTTGATACGTTGTGATGCAACGTGCTGGATACGTCCCTAGCACGTTATGATTCGACGTGGTAAAAACGTGCCGGGCACGTTGAGATACAACGTGCTAACAACGGTATCTGGAGCTGAATTGACAATGCCAGGTAGCAATGAATGTTGTCATAACGTTGTCAGCACGTTGTTTCACAACATGGTGGGCACAACGTGCTTACAACGTTGACTGGAGACCACAGATCAACGTGCTTTGCACGCTGAGCCATGCACCAAAACACGACGTGCTATCTACGTAAAAGCAAGCCAAAATTGTCTGCTGGGTTGAAACGCGATTCAAGGTGGCGAAGCTAAAGTTCTCCTTTGCATTCCAGACAAATCAACTCAAGTGGCTTGCTTTAAATAAACTTTGACGACCCAACGAACGTGACTACTTCTTAATTTTAAGTCACTTCATTTCCTATGCAATAGTATGCTCTGTACGGTCTGCCAAATTGATTTTTTAACTTCATGCGCAGTATTTTAGCAGGCAATTCCAGTTTGGACAAAATAGGAACATAGTGCAAGCGACCCTAAAGTTATGCTGTCGGTCAAAAGCGTGCAACCTTACGTACAACTTCTTATTTTAGTTAATGTATCCAAATTTTGCCGATTAATTGCTATTGTTCTTCAGAGTACAGTTGTATAAAGTATTTCAAAGTTATATAATATATTAATTTCTTCAAGACTCTTAGGGATACTAGTATGTGACATACGTTTTTCATGTTCTTTATCACTGCTTTAGGAGCCACTTTAGCTTGAAAAAAGACAATGATCTTGAAAGGAGAAACCGGCACTGGCGTTGCTGAGTGGTAGTTGAGCGAGAAAGTAACCATAGTAACGTATAAAGCCGAGAGCCCACTGAACGACTTTCGTTGGCGGTGCTAACAGCCTATAGGGGCATGTTCGACTAGACGCTGCAATTATGTCTTCGAGGCTTAGCTTCTCCGACACTCCAGTCAGAGGCTTTGGCTTTGTCACTCTGATTCATGTTGCAGGTGTTAAAAGCAATGCGATGTTGTTGAGCGGCTGAAAATACCACTTTTCGGTGCAAGATTGAGCTTCGGGAATTCTCACCGCTAGCTGACAAAGGGCCAATTGTTAAAGCTCATTTCACCGGATCGAAGCCAGCGCACCTGCCCGTAGTTACGGACAAGGCAATTCTCGAGAATTTAATTTTGGGGCCCAATCGAACTTGCCATTGCCAACTTAACAGCTCCATTTACGCAGCGGTACGCGCCTTCAGCATGCATGGAATTTAACTATATGAAAAACTGCAGAAAATCTCAGCTAGTACTGTGATTCTTAGCTACACCCTAACAAGTGCCAATGGTGAATTTTCAACAAGTCTCTCCCAATTTTGAGCAGTTAAAATCTACCAAGATTATTATAATACTTTGGGAATAAGAGCGCGATGTTCACAGACATCATGCTGAAGTTACCGCCACGACTGAGCAGTAGGACTAGTTGAATTGACTCTAGGCTGCTGGTGCCAACGAAAGTCGTTACGCGGGCACCGAGCTTAACCTTAATCAAGCAACACCCATCTTTCTCCACTGCAACAATTTCAGTTTGTATGCCTGTGGAGTGTTCTCGCTGGGTCAACGATTTACTTCATCTTGATTGCAGTACCTTGTTGGGAGTGTTCGACTGGGTACCGAAATTAAACCTTCAAGGATTAATTAGTCCGAAACTTCAGCGTTAGAAACAATGCGATTATGTTGAGCCTGCTCAAAGCTTCATTTCGTGGAGCTAAATTGAGTTTCTGGAAGTCTCAAGGGCAACTGATTCAAGGTCAATGCCCGAAACTCAATTCAACGGGTGGAAGCCAGCTCACCTTCCTGAAGTTTCGAACAAGTTAAGCCTTGAAGGTTTGAAATTTCCATCCAATCGTCAACGCCCTTACTAATGTTTGGGCATGTTGGACTGGGCACTAGAATTAAGCTTTTGAGGCTTAGCTTGTCCGAAACGGTAGTCAGAAGCTTTGGCTTCGCCATTTTGAATCGTGTGGCCAGTGTTAGAAATAACGCGATGACGTTGAGGCAGTTCAAAACGCCATATTATGGAGCAAGATTGAGTTTCAAAATCCTCAAGGCTAACCGATTAAGCGTCAATGGTTGAAGCTCAATTTACCGGGTAGAAGGCAGTGCACATATGTGCAGTTTTGGACAAGTCAAACCTCGAGCGCTTCACTTCGGCGAGCCATATTTATGCCCCAAGTATTGCACGAGTTAAAAATTTCCGGTGTTTCCACACCGCACCAGGGCTCATGGGAACAGCAGCTGGAGAATGAAGAGGAGGAGCAGAGGAACGCAACAACAGCATGAGTGTGAATTCAAAGTTAACACGAGGAAAAGAAGTCGCCATAGGTTAAAATGGACGAAAGTTTCGTGTCCCTGTCGACACACTACCTGTCCCTCCTTTCTTTTTCTGTGAGATCGCCTTTATCGGGAAACGGATGCAACTACTTAGTATGTCACAATAGCTCCGTTCCATTAGCTACATACATTACTTTCTGTTGCTTTGATGATCGTCGGTGATAAATAAACTGCTTAAATCGTCAAAAATACATTCTTCTCACCGATGGATAGTGTTAGCAATACAGTAGTCAATCACACGGCAGGTATCATAAGACAGTACAAATTTAGAACAGTCAGTGTTGTTTGTCGTCAGCCACAGAGAAAGTGTGACGTTGAAAAAAGCTCGCTGCGCTTTCTTTTAAAATTTGCGCAATTCAGCTGTTCTGCACCGTACAGCTGCACAGACTCCCTCACATAGCGTCCCAGCGGACCGTGTGACTATCACACAGCTGTACAGACTCAATCGCCGTGCTTCCCAACCAGTGATGGGCAGTATTTAAATACAATTGTATTCAAATGCATTTTGTTATTTGAAAATGTATTTACAAATACTTTCGAAAACATATGATTAAATACCGTATTAAACTACAATTTCGAGTATTCAAATACAATGTATCTAATATTTTTAAAATATATTTCGAATTACTGTATCTGTTCTTGCTGTGCGTTCTGCCTTGAATGCTTTTCTTACCTTACTTCTAAATTTCTCGTATTTATACGTATACCTGCAGCTCTTGTAATGTATTATTAACTTGCAGTTACAATAGATTGGGTCCGTAATAACTATTAAGGCTTCGACAGTATTGCTTTCCTCAGTTCTTACAATACTTAACTGGTGAGCTAACAAATTGTGATATAACAAGTATGTAAAGGAATAGATTAATGATACTGTTCAGCATAGCAATTGAATGCTGTATTTAATAGTTAAAGCAAAAAAGCGCTTAGCTTAGAACAGCGCACATCATGTTGCGGGATGCAACCCGGCGCTAGAGCGTAGAGTTAAACATCGCTCAACCGATCCACAATTGGGTCGTGAATTCCCACCGATAATAACACGGCAGACGGTGCTATTACATCTATTTTAATGGTCAGTACGCAACACTTCCGGTTAAAAACTTGAATTAATTCCGTGTCGCAAGCATCAGTCATCTTTTCGAGTGTAAACTATTTTAATAATTCTTTGGATGAGGCACTGCAACTTGCGTTTTACATATGCCGTTGAAATAAAGCAGTGCACATTGGTTTCACCCGCAAGAATAGAGCTTTAAGCATTTAACTTTCTTCTACTACTTTTGAAACAGGTTAAAAATCTATTAGGTGTTGTAAAATTAACTTTTCAGCGACGGTCGAGGTAATCAAGCTCCTAATTACACTTGAAGGCAATTATGAATGGCAAAACCGAAGCTCTCGTCTGAGGCTTTGGACAAGTAAAAAGTATGCGAAAGCATTTGTCTGTGGGACCGCAAATAGGCCTACATGCATTCGTTGGTTCTGCAGATATAACATGCGCATTGCCCGGTAGGCCCCAGTTAAAACAGTCTTATAGGTCTGAATTATCCAGAACTTCAAGCTGTGCATTGGTTACGCCCGTTGAATGGAGTATCAGGCGTTAAACTTCAATCGATTGCTCTTGATACGACCACAACTCAATTCTACACTGTAAAAGGGAATTTTTGGCCGTCTCATGCACAACTGGTGTCAGTGCCTGACTTGCAAAACGACTCAAAGGGTCAAAACCAACGCTACTGCTCTAAATTCTGAACAATTAAGTCGAGGCTTATTGGCTTAACTAAACACAACTAAGCTGTGGAAGTTGTATGAAAGTTTATCCGGGTAGTGTAAGTGTATATCATTTCCTCCTCTAATGAGGCTCCGCACTTAATTTTCTCGAAATATTTTGTGCACTGTCCAGAGCAAGCGATGCATGCAGTTGATCGTGGGAATTAAAACTTTTCGTTAATCAATTCAGTGTTAGATTTAAGGTGTCATCGAGTGACTGGCTTGTTAGAGTAGGATCAAAATAAATCCTCAAGGCTTGACTCGCATAGAACTTAAAATAGAAATTCTGCTTTCATCATTCTGAATTGTGTTACAGGTGTAAGAAACTACTGAGCCTAGTTTTAAGAGGAATATAAGAGTAGAATCACTTTCTGTCCACTATATATTTTGTTCCTTTGCCGGCCTGTATGTTTCCCCACGTATAATGTGATTTGCATATTACATTTTGTCAAAACTCTAAGAATTGATCGTTGAGTTCAGTCGAGCCGTTATAGGCTGAACTGGTCCAGAATTTCAAGTACACGCGCTTTCACTTACCCTCTCTGAATCACTTTACAAGGGTTAGGACTAACCTGATCACGGCTGCAAGCTGGATGTTACGGAGCTAGACAAACTTTTCGAAAGTCTCATTTAAAATAAGATAAAAGTTAATGCAATGAAACTTGATAGAAAGTGTAAAAGACGCTACCCAATCGACGGGAGCTTAGCCTTAACTTCTGCGGAAAGCTAACAGTTGCAGCAACGTCAACGTGACCGCACATCCCAACTGGAAAGCCAACATGCAGTGCTGCAGCTGTGTGTCTTCTGGCAAGGCCTCCAAAATATCTTGAGGAGGGTTAGCTTTCGGCCCCAGAGGCGTGGACGGAATCAATCAATCACAGATCGTCAAGAGCTACGGTGCTAACGATGGAACAACAAATACGATGGTCTGTGCTCCGGACAATCCCTACTATGGTTAGGGCCAACAACCCTACAACAGCATCTGAACATCGAATGCTGCTTTTACAAGCGAAGCAGAAGAACTCACCTGCTGGTAACAGTCTCAAGCTTATGCATTCCGGGTATGACATTACCACTGAAGCATCCTGTTATTGCACGATGCTTGATTATTAAGGTGAGGGGTAGGTCTGTTTGTGGTTAGCTTAAAAGTGAAATTACTCTGATCGCACACCCCTAGTGGAAAATCCACAAGCCGTAGTAGAAGTATTCTTCTATTTTAAGTCTCCGTACCAACCGCGTACACCGTGATCCAAAGTGAGGAAGAAAGAAGGGAGATAAGAATATCAAGAGATACGTGGAACCCATGTCCGAATCACGTGCTTGGGAACAGCAAGTCGGGAGAGACGAGGAAGAATAGAACAAGGCATAATCAGTAGGAGTATGAATTTGGAAGGAAAAAACAAAGTGGGCACGAAAGACAGGTCCCAAAGGATTCACAAGCACTGGTTCGTTCTTAAGATTCTATTATGCTAAATGGCTCAAAGTAGTGCACGGCTGCAGTTCAGCACTGTTCATCAAGAGCTATGGCTCAGGACTAAAGGCTGTTATCCATCAGGATTATGGGGAGAAACCATCCGTAAAACACGACGGTATTTCGATCCTACAAATCTTATTTCTGTCTGCTTGAATCCTTTTAATGAACTGCTGATTTAATTTTCAATGTCCATAAGCAAACCAAGAAGCTGAAACAGGCTACATAAATTCTTTAGTGAAGTGATAGCAGGTGCCAAATTGGAAGCTCTCGCCTCTGAATCGTTTTTATATTGTCTAGACTCTAGAGTATGACCTACGACTTTTGCAGAATGTCGCATATTGTGCTAGTATACCAATATTCAATAATTCTTGAATACTAAAAATAAACCTGAGTTAGTGCCTTTTGGTGCCAAAAAGAAAAAAATGAATGTATTTACTCAAGTATTTAAATACATTTATGCATTTAAGTATTTAGTATTTAAATACATTTCAAAAATTTAATTAGTTTCCTTTCTTTCTTCGGTGGGTGGCTGGTGTGTTCGCAGCCCGCCTGCTTCCGTACTCCGTCGAATGTTGCGGCTGGGCTCTTTTCCGGAGTGCTGGCGTGTTGCCCATGTGACGCCTGTTCCGAAGGGCTCGGTTTCATCCCGTACCTCTGATTATTATAGACCCATCTCGATCACACCTGTTTTGTCGAAAGTTTATGAGAGGTTGGTTGCGTCGAGATTGGGTTGTCTTCTTGAAAAGCCGGGTGTCCTTCCCAACACAGTATGGTTTTCGTAAGGGCTTGGGAACTTGTGATGCTCTGCTTCACATTTCTCATGTGTTGCA
>LQNS02278157.1:11903770-11917073 GCA_001587735.2 Parhyale hawaiensis
GTTCATGCTGGGTGGTGTTGTGCCTTGTGATCTGGCGCATCGTCGCAGAGTTGGTGGGGTCTGTTTTTTGTATAAAATCTATAACTGCCCCAGTCATCCACTGTCTGAGTTTCTTCCGGATCCTTTTGTTCGGGTGAGGTATACTCGGCGTACTGGTGCTCTTCATTAGTTTGCCTTGGAACCCTTACGATGCCGTACGGGCCAGTATTCCCGTTCGTTTTTTCCGTCTTGATGGCTCTGTCTTCGCTGGTGCGGGTATTGGTAGCTTTAAACGAACTGTACACAGAGCTATTCTGTGATCTCGGATCTTCTTTCTTTTCATTCTTTGGTTTTCTCCATCCGCTGGGCTGGTTGCGTGGGGGTTTGTTAACCTAATGGAGTTTCTTCGTTCCTAAGTCGCCAGTCTGGTGTGATTTAATAATAATAATAAAGTAATTAGTATTTATTTACATTTTACAGATGTATTGAGTAATTAGTATTTAAATACTTTAGTGTATTTGGTGCCCATCACTGGTCCCAGCGGACCGTGTGAGTACCACACAGCTGTACAGACTCACTCACCGGCACCACATTCCAACAATTTTACGATGCGCAATCCTCACTGCCCGTGCCTCACACTCCTGAGATGGCAGCCTCCACGGCCTCCCGTAAACCGATTACGATAATGGAAAATAATCATGGAATGTTATCAATTAAATTTTAGGGCAACAATCTGAATACGAAAGCAGGTGTTCCCTGCCTAGAGTCGCTGTTCCTCCGAATGCTGCTCTGCAGTAAGGCGCTGTATGGGGAATGATGCAACTTGCTTCCTTATATGGCTGCCTCGCCGGTGCAATAGAGACGTCAGAAATGCTACGCACCATCGGAATCAGTGAAGCTGCGAAAGGGCATTGAATGCTACATCCTCGATGGTAGACTGCAGTAGGCGTGTTGTCTACTTCCTGATATCTTAAACAATTGTCTACTAAATGAAATCTTAAATCCTCTAAATTATTATTCATCTGACTACAGTGCCACGTGCAGTATATGATATTTTATTGCATAAGCGATTGTTAATTTGTTTGAGTTAGTTCTTAAATGCAGTTAAATGTCATTGCATAGGTCAATTTGTGGTAAAATAATCTGATCTATTTGAACGGCAATGAGTACTGGAAGAAAGTGAACTAGGTTGAGCGCCAATACAAATGTTCTGAAAAACTTGAATTTCAAATTAGGGTGGAGTGCTACTTCAAGCTTTGTGCCAGTTTTTTTCTCAAAAAGAGTAGAAATTTGTGAGCTCGTCAAATAATAAGGATAACGCAGCAATGGTGAGGTATGCAAAGAATACTGGACACAATTACGCCCATAATGCTGAAAGTATGAGTTTAAACGCCCCTGAGTCTCGTAACTCCAGGTGACGCTCTCATGCATGCATGTAGTAGTAGTTGACAAATTCAGACTACGGTCAATACCTTTCCCATACTAAGGGACATGCATTCGCTTGTGCCTTTGTACTCTCTGACTATTTACTGCTTTTAGAAATTGCCTGCATTAGAAAGAACGAAAACTCGTGTATTTCTCATTTAGATGCAATGCTCAACGTTTTAGCAGAGCAGCAGCCTGAGGTATTCATTCTTAGAGCTAAAACAGAGAGGAGGTTAACGTAAAGCGGTTACGATTATGAAAATAGAGAACAGTATTTGACAACGGGTTGATTTTGTTAAATACCTTTTGATTATGTCTATGGGCATGATCTAAAGTAACTTGGGAGACGTTCAACAAAAAATAATTTCTCTTCTCTTGAATTATTTTATTATTTCCGTCTACATTCTGTGTGCCTTTTGAAGAGGTTTAAACAGTAAGTATATTTAGGTATTATTTGATGAAATAGCGGACATCCAGATTTCATGTTTTTGAAGGTTTAGTGCGTTTCAACTGGATTTATGATGTATTTGGTCGAGCTTTAGATATTCTAAACTAAAATCGCTTTCAAGGCAGAACTTGAAGACCCGCGAGTTGTAGAAATATGTTGAAAATATGTATCACTGCATGATACGGAAGGATAGTTGGTCTAAAAATGTTTAGTTGGAAAGGTCAGACGCATTAGTTCATACCGATGAATTTAGGAAAGGTCTGTAAATTCCAGGAATTTGTTGTTAAGTATTATAACAATTAGTGTTAAGAGATGTGAAACTAGATTCTAGATATTTTCTCTTTTTACAGTGAGCTTCTTGTTGTAGTACATTAAAATTTTGCTAATTAATCCTATGGCCAATTTCGCAGACATGCTGGAATACAAGAGAATTGACTTATTACTTTTCTACATTAGCTTGATGCTTGTTTATTCTAGCGCGAACGTTGCGGCCTGTCTCTCCAACATACACGTTTTCACAAGTATTACAAATTAGGTAATACTTTGTAGATGACATTTGATCGTTTAGATGGATATTTTTGTACTGTATACTCGATAATTCAAGCTTATCTTCATCAGTAACACCTGAAATTCAAATAAACAAAATATATACAAGTGGAACAGATCTATGCTATCATTTTCAGTTTTTTCATGTTGTCAGGCTTTTTCTAAATGGTGTGTGCGCATTGATTTTCCTTATCCAAAATTATCCTTGTACTTTCCTGTAATATTCTTCGTTGTGTATTTTTTCGATGCTGAAAACTTCGAAATCTTTATAAAATACCAAAAGAACAGATTTTATGAGTCGGTTACCTAAGGGCATAGAGGATAAGATTAAAATCTATTGCAATCACACACAGCTCATATCTCCAGAAACGGATAAAGTGGCTACATATACAGCTGCGCGTTTGAAGGATTTGCGCGATCGATCGCGCTGCGCAATCGGTGGATGTTGTAGGTATGAGGCCGTAATTTCGGGTAAGTTGGATTATATTCGGGTTTAATGTCGGGTAGGTTAGGGGAGGCAAGGACTGTTTTTTTTTCATTTTAAAATTTGAACGATCGATCGTTTGCGCAGCGCGATCGATCGATCGCGCAAATCCATCAAACGCGCACAACATATACAATTTTCTGATAGATTTTGCATGACATTCCGTCGATGAAACTTTTTCTTTTGCCGGCAATGTGGTCCTTTATAGGATAAATTTTGCTTTTTTATGTCAAAGTTTTCACTTATTTCATACAGTGTATGGACAGATTATACATTTATTATTACATTTGAAAATATCATCTTCTAAGTTGAACAATTGTTTGTTATACTTCCTATGGATGAGGCTATCTTTTAAGTTTTCACTACTTCTATACGCTAAATGGTTGCCCAATAGTTCTCACACCTTGTTATTATAATTACCCCTGACATTTTTTTTTCTGCTCAAGTTGGAACTTTTACGAAGCATTCCTTTAAGCTCTCACTACACAACAATAGACACAGATCGCTTAAAAAATGTGTGCCAAGTCAAGCTATGAGGCGAATCGCATGGCCATTTTTACGTTCTTGCCATCTTTTGCTGCCTGTGTTGGAGTATTGCTCAGCGGTCTGGGCTTCAGCTGCTGACAATCACTTGCGTCTGCTGGACCGACTTGTTAGTTCAGCCAGCGGGCTCTGTGCCGAAAATGATCTGGTCAACCTGTCTCATAGGAGAGAGGTTGCTAGACTCTGTATGTTTTTATAAGGTTTACAACAATGAAAGACATTGGTTGTGTTCATCTGTCCCATCCCTCCAGGTCTCTAGGAGGATTACAAGTGCTGCGGTTGACGCGCACTCTTTCACTTTAGAGACTGTTAGATGCAGAACTCGTCAGTTCAGTCGGTGCTTTGTGCCCTGGTCCGTTGGGGTTTGGAATTCGTTGCCGGCGTCGGCTTGCGGTCGTGTTGGCCTGCAGGCGTTTAAATCAGCAGTTAATGGGTTTTTGTTTGATTCTTTTTAGCAACGTTTCGGGCTTCTCGGTGTTGCAAACTACTTCACTTGGGTTGTACTAACTGTCCGTGGCGGCCCGGGCGTGAAGTTTTAATAATAATAATAATAATAACAATAATAATAATAAGAAGAAGCTCGTCGACGTCGTGACGGACCTCCAGGTGTCCAAGTCTACCGTCATGAAGGTCAAGAGGTTGATCAAAGCTGGCCAGAGTCTTGATACTACGTCAAGAAGTGGAAGGCCGAGGTCAGTGAGGACGTAGCCAGCATCAAAAAGGCCCGAAACTTGATCATAACGAACACGAAGATCCTCATCACCCTTGTGATCAGCCGCCAGACAGAGCAGAGAATTGTCAAGATGGACTTGTCGTAAAAGAGTTTGAAGATAGAGATGTGCCAAGTTTTTGTAAAAGTGCTGATAGTAGGCTGTTGCGTACGAGGGCCTTGCAGAACTGGATAAAAAACGCGGCCAACACCAAGAAGGTGCGAATTTTCTCAGACGAGAAGCTCTTCATCATGGACGCCGTGGTTAACTGGCAAAGCGACGGATACAGCTCTGACCTTCCCGTGAGCTTGGTAAGCAGTGAGATCAAATTCAACTCGTTGTTCAAGAACCCTGCGAAGATCATGGTACTCGGCATCGTAGCCAGCGACGGCAAGAAGTGTCCGATAAACTTCATCCACGAGAACGAGCAGGTCATCGTTGTAGTGTACGTGCTAAAAAATAATTCTTGCCTTGGCTAAGGAAAAAGTAACCCCCATGGCAGTTATGTCTTCCTGCAAGACGGGGCCTCCTCCCACACAGCTAAGTCAACGCACGCATTCTTGACCTCGGAGGGGATCGAGTTCTGGCCACCTTCCATGTGACCTCCCTCCTCGCCCGACCTGAACCCCCTGGACTACGCCATCTGGCAGAAAATGGTCAGGGAGGTTAACTTCGAGAGGCACAGCAACATGGAAAGTCTTAAGAAAGCATCAAGAAGAGCTAGAGTCACATGGACGACACCTTCATCATGCGCTTTAATGGGCGCTTCCGCGATCATCTCGAGAGGGTTCTGGAGGGTCAGGGGCATATTAGTTTGAATTTTGTAACATGTATTATTAGGTTATCATTCTGTGAAAATTTCAGCTTAATATCTAATAAAATGTATGATTTATTCAACTTTTTGTCAAAACATCATGAGAACTTTTGTGCACCCGTTAATTACGGTACTTTTAGTTGTTTTTGATCGGTTGTCTGCGTTAAAATCTTTTCATTTTTTAAGATATGTCTCATATTTGGCAGAGCTTTTAGTAGGTTATTGTTAGTGGTGTATTATTCGTCTTTTTCGTGTTTTATTATTTCCTTGAATTAGTTGTCTCCTTGTTTTTGCGTCTGCTTTATGTTGTTGTTCGGTTTCTCTTCTGTTCTATCCTCTTGCTCTCAGGTGTGTTTCTACTTCTTTTCTTTGTTTGAAATAATCTTCATCTTTTGCACATATTTCTTGTATTCTTGTCGTGAGACTATATGGGATATTGTGTTTCGTATGTTCCGGATGAGATGAAATTGGATGTAGGTATACCTACATCGAACTTCATCTTCATATAGATGTGAGTTTGCTATTTGTTTTAAATCTTTTCGAGGACTCTCCAACTCTAAGTTTTTTCTCATAACTTTCTATCTCAGTTATCAATATGCTTCTGATATACCAGCAATAAGTCATATAGGTCCGGAGCGTGAATACCGGCTGCGCCCTGAGAATGGGTATGTTGGTCCGTCCACTGCCAGCTATGTAATCTAATCTGCCTTGGATTGAATGCTGCTCACCTCTTTGGATATCACACGAAAATACCTAAAACGCCTCGAGGCTATCCAGGGATAGTTTGCTGCTATAATTAGGGGTAGTTATGAAATAAAGTATCACGAATGTCTTGCCCACTTTCAATCGCATTCAGTTCTACAGAGATTCGAGCGTTTCACAATCATATATGTTTGAAAGTCCCCAAAAAAATTACTATGAATGTAAATGAACGGATTGCTGCCAGCCTCTGGAACAGCACTGGTCGCACTTGCGAAGTACGGGACTCGATCGGAAACAGCTGCCATGCAACTGCAACGAAATATTCTAATAGCTTCACCGCTCGGGCAGCGAGGCTGTCTAATAAAATGCCCTGTCGTCTTCGAAATGCCACTAGCAATAATACTGTGAAGTTTAAAAACTCTCCCCGGACTCATACCTGTACTTACTAAAAGTGCCAGACAAACCAACAGTAAGCTGTTACGTGCAATATGGAGATACCACGACACTAGCTCTCACGCTGGTCACGGAGTGAAGCATCTCCTGTCCACAAGATGGACGGCATGCATGGCGTCGCTTAGCGGAATCTCATCCGAAGAACTTCCTAAGTAGCTAAGTCAAGGTACCTGGTTAAATTTTCATGAATACCCTTCAAATGATTAAGTTACTAGGAAGAAATAGGACCAAAAATGGGGCTTTCTTAAAAATCAGTCTTTTCCGTTGTAGTTTTATGAGTCAACTCTTTGGCTAAAGAATAATTCACGATGTATATAAATTTATTTGTATATTAAACTATATAATGGGATCATCGTGTTTTTATACTTATATTGACGCGTTTATGTACAGTATTTATATCGTTCGTGGCACGTTTTAAAAAAAACATGCGCAAAAAATCGGCCAAGTTGAAGAATTTGGCGATTTTGTTGCGTTGTGATTGAAACAGGTGAGCAAACATTAGACCAGGTAGCAGAAGATAGCCAAAGGGGAATCCTTGCCCATAATATTCAATTCACTTCTCTTTCTGCCAACAATGAAATCCAACATTGACAACATTTACAACTTCTTCAATGCTCTGATGAAGTCTGTATTTTACTTTATCCTTACATTGAAAATTATTCACTCTCAGTTCCCGATATGTATATTGAGGAGATAATCCACGAAGCATTGGAGAAAGAATTTTTTAGGGTGCGGTAGACGAAGCAAACATATATATTTTTTAACTTGGATATTTTCTATGACGTTTCTGCTTGACCACAATAAATTGGATGTACTGAAGTATCATGGTCTATAAGTGACAAGCGGCAGGACATTAGAATCAATGATGCATCAGTGCTTGGTAACAACCACTCATGCATCTCACATGTCATCTGAGGGGAAGGAGGATGTGCTGCTCAGATGAATTCCAGCAGCGAGCACTTATCTCTATAGTGATAATTTGAGTAGGCCGCTGCAACGTCTGTCATACTCATATTAATATAAAAAAATATGATGAATGGAGAAGAGCAATCACAAATTTTTTGCCGTCATATTAACCGTCGGCTAGACTAGTATATTTATATTTTTCTGTCCCGCTCACTGGGAATAAGATAAGGGGAAATTCAAACCTTGAAAAGGATACTAAATAGGCAAACCTGCTGACAGACGGTTTATTAATTACCGTGAATCTATGTACGTTGGTACATGTGTAAGTGAAATGGGAAAAACCTAATATTGACTGCACTTCTTTCTCTGCCAACGTTGAAATCCAAAGAATGAAAATAGTTACAGTTAGGTATGATAATACGCCTTGCGGATGTTAGTACACGGACTATACATGAGGAGGTTGCAGAAAGAATAATAAATATTCGCTCCATGGACGGGTAATGACGAAACTCAAATGGAGCGTATGCAATACTAGGTCGTCCACAGCGCAGCTTCGAACATCCTTGCAGCAAAAAAATCACTGATGACTAAAACGCTCGCATGTCAACACAGCCGAACTAAGTTCCTGTAATGAATTTCATACCAAAACAGATCGGAGTATAATACACCAATCGAACTGCGATCTGACTAATGTAGCACCATGCAGACTCCTATGTAAAGGAATGGGCTTCAACCTCAGCTCGAGTGTGTCTCCTAAAGACTTTGAGAACAGGGAGAGAGGAATACCAATGGCTCACATTTTTTTAATACCTTGTAAAACATGTAGGCGCAAGCAGCATTCTGCCCATGGGACAAGTCAAAAACAGCGAAGGAAATGGGTATTTTAACAAAGTCCTATTTTTTCACTTTTATTAATGGCGGCGCGTGTCACCAGTGCTGTTTATAAAAGCATTTATGCTTTCTTATCACACTCTGATAAAAACATAAAAATAAGCCATGTTGAAGCTGTCTTCAACATTGTATAAGGCGTCAAAAGTGAAAAGACTTCTTGGCTTACTAAATATGAAATTTAAGCTGTAAAAACATATTATTAATTCTTACATAAATCATGGATGATTTTTGTAGTACTATAAGGATTACGAGGGCAGTAATACTAAGTCGTATCGAGCCAAATTCTCAGTGATTTTATCTTGGCTTTTCTGCCAGAAGGGCTCAAGATTAACACGAACTCAGATGAGTTCTATTGGGTCTTAGCTGGCGAGCGCGGTGTCCTGCGGAAAATGCACTCTGGAGAGCCCTTAGGTGATATAATGGATAGTATTGAAAGGCTACTGGCCGCTGACTATCGCTGTCTTTCAACAACACGGCATGGTTTGCTTTGAGCCGCTCACAATGCGCAATTTGTGTGCAGATTAACGGAGGAAGAGTACATATCCGTTCATGATATGTTTAAAAATTTATGTCGTTTTCAAAATCTAACCGCAAAAACCGCACTTTATATTACTTTTTTCACAAAAGTAAGAGACTCTCGGTTGCATCTTGTCATAAGTATAAGTAGTTATAAACAACTACTGTAAGGATTTATATCCCGACAGTGTTTGTAGCCTGTTGTTTAAGCGAACCTTCTTACGCAATCTGCGCCTAATATTTCATCGTATTTTGCAAGAGATCCTCGCAAAGAAGGAGCAGCCAAGCACCTGTAGCTCTATGTATTGCATTCTGTCGCATCACGGCTTTCTCGGCTCATGCTAACAAGAAAATTATTCGTGACCTTCCCTGGGGAAGATTTTCTTCAATATGAGACCAGAAAAACGTCTTCATTTCCATAATGTCTGGTGTAAAGAAGTCAAAAAGTGTGCAGTTGAGCCTGGCTTAGTGAGTTGGGGTACAGCGTTTCTCCATTACAGCTGTCGCCACTGACAATGCTGAGGGCGAAAAGGGAGGCACCGCGGGACGAAATGCGAGGGGCTGCCAGGAAGGCAAACTTATATACTTACAGAGGATGGGAGTACCGAGGCATGAAGAGTGAGACTGGAAGTTACCGGTGATATAACGCGATCACTGAACTCATGTTGCGAAAATTTAAAGCCTAACGTAGGGAACGGGAGACGCTACCATGGATGTTTATTCCTATGTTGTTTGTACGTTGAGCAACGCGTGATAAGAACTACCATGACAGGATATAATTGCTCTCTACAAGCTGTTGAAGAATAGAGTGTATAAAAACGAGAACTGCTACTGATAATACTCGAGTGCGTATTTTTGTTATGTAAAAGCCCAGCGTATTGCAAAGTATGACGTGATAGAACATAGTAGCTACTAGCATGTTTTTTTATCCGCTAAATTATAAACTGCATGAAAACGAGTGCCGCTGCCGAAAATCCTTAGTTGTGCATTGTTGGTACGACTGAAAGCGTATTGGATGAAGACCATACCCAAAAACACCATAGTCACGCATGCTAAAATTTGACTGTTTGACAGGTGAACAGTTACCTGAATACTTCTCTGCGCAGAATGAGTAGTAGTGTGAAACGTACACGTGATGAGTACAGTGGTAGAGCACAAATATTGGTGTAATGTACTATACTGGAACACCAAATGTTCATGGGTACAATTCTATCATATATTTAATAAATTGATATAATTTTCAGAATCCTTTCTCTTCTTCCGAAATATTGATGGTGCACTTTTCTTATAAAGCAAAAATTATGCATCTACCTATATATGTAGGTAGAGCACTACGTGCACTAGTCTTACGTATGTAGTATTCCATTAGTACTGTACATTTCACCAAGCTACGTGATACTGCCTTAAGGCGTGCAATAATTTCTACTTTTCGCTGGTATAATAAAAGATGGAAGCAAACAGAGAGAAAGGTCTTTACGGATGATGGTGCAATCCGTATTTTTATGATTTTGAAAGAGGACCAAGTGATGTTTTCACGTCACTCCGCGGTGTGGTTATTCTCACTGTCATGGTAGTACAGAGACATATGGGTAGTCTAAAAAGTTAATAATGCATTTTGTAGACAAACAAGCAGAAAATACGTAACGGGTGGAAGGTAGGCTCAGTCACTAACTGTATACTGGCAGGGCATGAGGGTACAATATAACAATGGATGAAGATAATTATGTTCGAGGCAATTGCACTCAGAAAATTCTTCACGGGTGAGGTATTGGTTCAGTTATTTATTGTATGAAGGTAGCACATTGGAGCAAAACAGCAATGGAAGAAAAAATGTCAGAGGCAAACGCTAACAAAATTTTCTGCGACGAAAATTCGGTTGCTAAGCGTGACAGGATGGCAGATGAGGTGAATTAAACCCTGAAGGAAACAGCAACGAGTTACGAAATTTCTGTCGCTAATTTGTTTTGCGGCTATGTACGCAGCGATCATTATCCGTATCTTAATCACACACATCTTTTGCATTATCAACACAATATAATAAACACCGTCGTGTTTATATGCATTTATAAGTAGGTATCTTTCGTGTCACGATCTTAACGATATAGGCGAAAAATAGACCAGGCTGCAGATTTTGTAAGTCGATGACCAGGTTGCAGAAGATGGGAAAGGCTGATCCTTATCTCTTTACCTGAAGACACGTCTTGCGTGAAACACTTCTTGAAATCGGAACAATATATATGCAGCTTCTACAGTCCCATTTTATAACTTTTATCTCGCAGGTCACAAGGCGTAAATTCAGCAGATGACCAACGGAGCACTCACAAAATGATGATCCTTCACGGGGAGTAGACTACTGTTTCATCTAGCTTACTGTCGTTCTCTGCTTCTTCTACAGCAATATTATCCCTGTTCAAAGGGGTCGCTGAAGCAGATCTTGCTATTCTCTGTATTTCTGTATATTACCATGTGTTCCTCCTGCTTCACATCACGCATATACAGTAATCTCTCACACTGTCGTTCTCTGACGATGCGAATTTTCATAGCCCAAAATTTCAGCACTTCAGTGAAACAGATATTGAAGTTTCTTAGACTGCATCTTGGCTACGAAGCGCTTACATGCATACAAGCTTCCTGGAATTACATTCAAGTTTATTGCAGTGTTTTACTCAAGATTTACGTGTGCCCCTCACTATATTGAAGACGCACGTCTAATTATAAAGGAAGATAGGGATCGAATAAGAAGTACGAGACTGCAACAGTCTCATGAGTGACGACGAGCTACGAATGGAGAGAGATGAATCGTCTATGCGATACAGTCAAGAAAGACTTGTAGCAGAAAGGTTACAGAAGTAAATGAAAGCTGCTGATAAGTATGAGCGGGAAAATGTGGAACTACAAGTCAGATAAAAGAGGACCTAAGGCTGACAGCACGACTATGAATCAACTGAGAAAATGAAGCAATTCAGAGAAGATTCCGCAACGGCCTAAAGCAATGAAAAATATCGATTATTGCGTGATTTTTTTCACTCACGGGTCCACTAGTCTATATTATACTTCTGCTTGAGGCTCCGTCAATTTTGGGCTCCATTCGTCCGTACGTCCGTCCCTGCCTCTGTACGTGACGCTGTTCAATTTGCAAGAAGCTCTGATTTTCGCTGGAATGAAAATCAACCATAGCTGTCTTCTTTGGCGCTTCTTGAAAATCTTCAGTCACTTTCAAAGCAAAGATATGATGAACATTTCACTAGTATCTTATCTACCGCGTTTGATTTCTTTCACCACATATTATTTTCGCTTTACTTGTGGCGCTCGATGATCTTAATAAGATTTAAGGTGCGGGTAGTGTTGGACATATCGGCTATATGGTATTCTTTCAAGCGAATATAAGATGTCTAAGGGAATACATACAATGGCATTTTGAGAACAGAGGTTTTGGCTGCTCTGACTGAAGAAATTGTTCGGCTCTATCGAGTCAAACAGAGCAGGAAAATGATGGGCTACTGATCAATATCCACGGGTGCCGTAGGCACTGGCGTCAAACTCGACATTCTATGTACGTTCATCACTGTGTGTGCGTTCAAGTAAGCTTTCTTGCCGAGTCACAACCACGAGAAGCACTACCTAACCTAGCCTAACCTAACTTTACCTAATCTTACTTTACCTAACGTAACTCAACTTTTACTAACGTAACATAACCTTACCTAAACTAGCTTAACTTTACCCTAACCTTACCTTACAAAACCTTGCCTAGCTTTACCTAAGCTTACCTAATCTTACCCAACCTTACATAATCTTAGCTAACCTAACCTAATCTGCGATACAGCGAGCAGCACAGCACACGAACTGGAACGCCGCCCGCACGCACATCGATGCAGCTACACAGAATCGTCGTAAACGTACATAGCGCAGGCCGAGTTTGACGCCTGTGCGTCCCGCAGTCGTGAAAAAAAATTGGACACGATGGCAAAAAAATGGAAACGCGTACGATTACGATCGGCTAAATTATCCGTAAACAGTGGAAACAGAGCTTAGAAAAGGCATACATAAGTTTAGGAGAACAATACCAGAAGTACCGTTGTATGCAAGATTCACAGGTGAGAGAGGCTAGAGTCTGCTAGACGAAGTTTGTTAGGGTAGACGGACGTAGGGGGCGGACTTTAGATCAGACGGGGTGGGTTAAATTACAGGAGCACTACCGTATGTCAAACGAAAATAGGTGAAACATTAATATAACCGTAGAATTTCCACGGGTCTCGCTAGTTTGCAAATAATGCCCGTATATCATAGCAATTCAAATGTTGTTCGAAAACAATAGTACTGACTATGCAGAGATATGCTTGAAAATCAATGATGACGGCGTAGTTTTGCTTATTCATAGAATAATTTTCGTTCGTTCAATTTTGGATATAAAATTAGGAAAAATATATTTTTGCACCTACAAAAAAATGCATTTATACCAGATTCAGCTTATCATAGAGATGGAACTTATCGCAGTATATGTACGTGAAATAAGTCTCTAGTGTTCTAGGTACTGCTACATTGTAGAGTGTAGAATCTATTTTTGAGCTAACAAATTTTCACTACGCGTTTCGTTAACACCGTATGCGTATTGGCTTCGCGAACCTCTCTCTACGTTTATTAGAAATTTGAAAGCGAAGAAAAGAGTTAATAAAATCATTGTATACGTATAATTGAAAACGTTTCGGAGTCCAGCTCCATCATCAGTTCAAATCTGAAAACAAATTGTTCTAAGTACCCAATCGGAAATTATGGTTGTGATTATAGTAGATCAACTATGATTATGGTCGAGACTTTGGTTGTTTATTATCGATATATCCTCCATATTCAACCATTTATGGGGTGCAGTATGGTAGAGATATGTCACA
>LQNS02278157.1:11922783-11933064 GCA_001587735.2 Parhyale hawaiensis
AACGTTTTCAATTATACGTATACAATGATTTTATTAACTCTTTTCTTCGCTTCTAAGCTTCTAATAAACTTGCGATTAAAGCATGAAACAAATTTTTCTCTCTCTACGTATTTCGAATCACAGGAGTTTGACGGGAAGGAGGGCTGCCCATTTTTAAGCCCGATTTTGTACTATCCACCATAACTATTGTAATTAGCGCGAATGAGAAGTATTGTGCCATCCGCTGTAACAAGAGAGGAATCGATTCGGTTTTTAACAGTACCATTGTAACCCCTGCGGGCACACTAACAATGGAAAAGAAACGTTCGAGGTATGCACTCAGAAGAACTTTATGAGTGAGGTATCTCATCAGATGAACGACAGACTGATTTAACTGCAAGGAATGCCAACTTCGGCATTAACTTAATTAGTCACTGCATCGGTGGACATAAGTTCCCAGGATTATAACATAGGTGGAAACATGTGAGCAGTTATGTCATTCACTGAAGGTTGAGTACTTTTCATTCATTGCTCGCAGTAAAAGTTTAGAACTTTGATTGTGGCTTAAGATGGGCATCAGTTGGCTGTGCCAAGTTGCCAAACGAGTAATATGTAGCACTGGGTGTAGCAACATCGATATGTTAGTCGCATTCCAAATATTAATGTCCTACAACACTGTGAAATCGTTNAAAAGTTGAGAACTTTGATTGTGGCTTAAGATGGGCATCAGTTGGCTGTGCCAAGTTGCCAAACGAGTAATATGTAGCACTGGGTGTAGCAACATCGATATGTTAGTCGCATTCCAAATATTAATGTCCTACAACATGGTGAAATCGTTCCCTGTATGATGTCATTAACGGAGCTCTCTGTTATCGCAGGGTTAACGTTAGCACATACGCGTAGCGATTATTTTTTATGTTTTTTGCATCAAGTGTGCAAATTTGTCAGCTGTGTTCGACCGTTGAAGACTAATATGTAGAGACAAATTAGCCGTAGCCGTTCAGTGTTCTAATGCACCAACTACCCTTTAAATTCTAAGGCTATGGTATCATTACTGCACAATGGCAAAGAGCTCAGCTGTATAGCATCAGCTTCATGTACATAAAATTTTTGTTTACATCAGCTAGCAACACTGAATAATTTATTTTTAATTTCCTTGATGATGCAATACCTCACGCTGAATAAGTTATAGTAAGAATATCAGAAGACGGGCAACATACAACTGCTTCATCTACGAGTACCTATGCTTCAGTAACAGTAACGACGAACACATCGACTATGAACTTTCACCCGTTACTTATAAAGTTCTATAATCTTACTGTAAAACTCTTGAGGAATTACCTAGCTTTTTAAGGCCCTGCACTTTGGTCCAAAGCAGAGCCAGAAAATATTCAGGAAGGACGCAGGGGCCTGTATGGCATCCACCCATCTCCCCTCACCACAAGCCCGTCAGAGGCTCAGCTTACTTCCTTACGACGGCTTATTCTGAATTTTTGGTCACCAGATGGATTTATGAATATGTTCTTGCAGGGTGCCTGCTTCCAGCGACGGTATTGGCGGATTTGCATATTTAGGACGTTTTCGACGAGAGTTATGGTAATTCCATGCTTTAAAAGATCACGCTGAACTTGCTGGCCGCTATATATATGGCACTTGAAGTGGAGGGTGCGGATACGGTGAGCTCCAAGGAGCTCAAGTGGCTCGCTATATTTGTATCAAGAATTATTTTAGCATCGAACAGCTCTCTTCATCGGCGAATATTATTATATTAATATAAATTACTACATGCGCCGTGGATCGTACTTTAGGATCTGCTAGTTCCATTGACGCCAATACTATGAACTTCAATCTAGCATAAACGAAGCCAGATTTATGTTGAAGCTCCTCCGCAAGGACCACCAACATTCTCGTCTGACGAATATACTGAAGCCGCTCACCAANCATGCGCCGTGCATCGTACTTTAGGATCTGCTAGTTCCATTGACGCCAATACTATGAACTTCAATCTAGCATAAACGAAGCCAGATTTATGTTGAAGCTCCTCCGCAAGGACCACCAACATTCTCGTCTGACGAATATACTGAAGGCGCTCACCAATTTTGGAAAGGTTTCCTTTGACGTGCTCCAAATCACTAGAATGCTTCTGCCGCTCCGACTCTTGTTGTGATAAGTTTATGCTGAAAAGTACGAGTGTTTTCGTGGAACCATGGAGCACGACATCTACGATAAGGATCTCTGATGCACTGACCATGAATAGACATTGTTCGTGGGGCCCAGATACACGAGTAGGCCCCGCACTGTAGCGAATAAAGCGAAACTGGCTTCGCTTCAACCGCATGTCAATAGCTGAAGTGAACGACTACATTTACAGTGCTTGTTATTCTCGCTTTATTGCTATTTTGATTTTGACTCAAGACGTTATGCGATTTCTCTTTACATTGTGACTGAAGCTACAGTTGCTATGTCTTTGAGAGCACTGAACATACTCGAGCTTTGATATTACTGTGGTAACTGTACTAACTGCATTTGCTAATTCGGTAGCTTGACATAATTGATTTAGGGAGTAAGGACTAAAATCGCTGTAAGCTAAGAATTATATAAATGTGATGTATCATCACAACTTAACGCCCGGTCGTTGTCTGGATCCGAAAGCTGAGTCTTGCGTACGCTGAGAAGCATGCAAGTTGTTGGACTATGTAGCACCTATGCTCGACCCTGTGATACACAGGCCCTGCATCCAAGAAGCTCCAAAGTTCGATTTAATTCCTCACGAAGGAAGACAAGAGATCCTGTTGACAGCATGGCAGCATGTCCAGTGTGTAGGCCCCTTGCAAGAGCATGTCGTGCGACAGAGCTAAAGAGCTACGTCAGCTCCAGACCTGTTAAACACGGCGCCCACTCGTGCGATTGAGTGCTACATTCAAGTGTTCTTATCGATGACAGCTCGCTACTGAAATCCCCCACTTCACTGATGAATCAAAACAATGTAAGATGAAGGTAAAGGCAGCCCAGGTTGACTGTAGTCGCAAAAAAAAAACTTTCGAGCAGGAGAGAGTGCATGAAAATTTGTGATACAATTAGATTAGATATCAGGCAGTAGACGGACCAACAGGTCCATTCCCAGGAGAATATCCTGACTGTCAAATATCCTAACACTTGCCGCTTGTTGTTCCTCCTGCTGATGATCTGCCTCGTCAAGCCTGCCAGCCTAGACACGTTGTTTCCATATTATCCGTTGGAAATCACTTTTGGCCTATCTCTTTCGCACAGCTCAATACATAAAATCAATTCAGTTTCGAGACATGAATATACATCGCAATATTTTGCATACGTGAAACATCGGCTGATCCATACGATGCACAGTTCTGTATAGTGGTTCTTATAATACATTTTCTTCTTAGAAATAGGGTTTTCGCGTATAGTGCGTGTTAGATACAGCCGAATAAATTTAAGTATTGATTATGGTAGTGAAACTTTGAAGGAGAGAACGGCGTTTCTCATAATCTATTAAGTTTTCAATGGAACTGCTTCTGGAGCTGGGTATTTCACTTTCCTCTACTTACAGCTATGATAATTAAAGCTCTCCGAGTGAGGCAATAGACTGGCAGCTTAGCGAAGTTCTTGTACCATAGTGCACAAGATGCAGCGTGCGTCGAATAGATGGCAAGTTGGTAAAGCTTAAACCGTAGGTATTTCTGGTTTCAATCTAACTTCAGTAACTCAGTTTAGTCACAAAGTTTCAATTGTTTACCAGATCTAACCATAAATTTAACGTAGAAGAAACGCTAGTTAAAAAAGAAAAAGCTAAATTAGCCGTAAGTATTGCCTGCAAATACGGCGATCGATTAATTTAGCTTCAAACTCAGTGAACACATCCGTATATTGTCTACCCATGCTTCACGAGATAAGTCTATTAAAGTTACTCGTGTGCAGGGTAAGGAGTGAACAACCAGTCGTCTTTACAAAGGTCAGATCGCTGATTGTGGTGGTACTATACAGCAGCAACAGTCAGAGCATAGCAAGTGTGTGTTACTTCCATTGTCCATTATAGCCATCAAATTGGTTTGATAATGTAATGTTTTATATAAAAAACGTTTTTTTTCAATGCTCGAAATATCTGAATATCTTCTTCCACTAGTCGCTAAGCACAAGTTTTGTGTTCACAAATGCGATTCATTTATCTGTTTAAAAAGTACTACCAGTATATATCTATATTAAAAAGAATTAACACGTAAAATAAATTAGTGGTTCATTAAGAGAATGTCATTTATCAGTAAACTCAGCCTTTGTTTTAGACTTCCGCGAAGAAAACTGGCTGCTAGACAAACACATTTCAAACCTATAAACTATTCGCCTTTATTGGAAGACCTGATTCAGGAATAAGAGCCGGAACACAGATGCATCGATAATATATTAGAATGCAACCATCGTTAAGCAAGAGCATCAACTAATGAAGAATGTCAGCTGCAGGACGTGACTTCGAAGTAATTTAGCCTGTCAGTATCGTAGATGCCGAGGCTGCTATCATTCTTCAATTAACAAGCACTGTGACATGGAAACTTTGAAGGCATTAACGGTATTGATTGAAGTTGTTCCTCCTCCTCTCTAATGGGAGTTGTATTCATTGACGAGAAAATATCGAACAGACGTGCGGAACGTCCGTAACGATCGCTGCTGCCGGTGAGGGCGAAGGCTAAGCAACAGCCAGTTTCATGCCATCTCCGGCTGTACGGCCTTGTTTCGGCTGTTGGTATTTAGATGCTCACAAGGGATGCACTCACGTGGAAGTGTTAGGGAGGCATTTGCCAAATCAATTGAGAGAGGCACTGGAGTAGGGAGGCAACAAAGGTTTTTTTTTACGATAGGAATAATAATTTGGAGCGTCGATAACAGAATAAAGAGCAGGCGAAACTCCAGAGCTGCAGAATATGGCGCTTACTTTCATATGTTACGGGAAACAGCAACCTCACTTGGCTTCTGAAAGTTCTAAGCCCCAATATAGACAAAGCATATCTAGCCTATTGCAGAGAAGGCTAAATAACTATGTAAATCTCTGATGCATGTCCATTGTATGTGGGGTAGTTAAAAATTCGAGCCTTCCCGGAAACCCACATTCCACATTATATCACAACCCCACGCGACAACAGCCTGATCCGTACTGAACACCCTCGAGCAGAAATTACCAGGGGAGTACAGACACAGTATAGACCTCCACACTGTCGCCTATACGGCTTCGCTCTTACTTCAGTACAGCTGGCTGTAATCACTGTCCTTCATAATTAGGTTGTGGTACCTATAGCAAAAGCAAGCCCTATCCACCAGGGCTGGGATTCTCAAGCAGCAGTGGGCACGAAAGCAGTAACCCAGAGACTAAAGTTTTCTATTTCTCCCAATCGAAAATTTATAGGCATTTAGCCGATGTTTTCGGGGACCTTTCCCTACTTTCCCTTAGGCAGCCGATAAATGCCTATAAATTTCCGATTGGGAGCTCTTCTTCAGTTTGAAAGTTAAGTCTCAGTCACACAGTTTGCAAGGCATCGTTTGACGTTAATGCCATTCTGATCTTATTTTCTTTTTGAGAGAATAGTATAAACAATTGATAAAATCTAAACCGATATATCGGTGCGCTTTCATGGCACTACTGAATTAAAGTTCCCATGCTCACCAAAGTTATGGGCCGATGCACCGCAGACAGCTGCCAACACACCGGAGACTGCACGTGAAATGCATACGAGAGGCAACCAGGCATTTGGCTGCCGGTGCGGAATAAATCAGGTTTTTGTTCACACTGCAACAGATGGAAGATCCTCCACTGAATGCGACTCTCGCCTCCTGCCTCTTTGCCGGGACTTGAGTGGTCGACGCTACTGTCAATTGATTAGCACAGGCGCCCTGGGAGCTCGTCACGACAGATGAGGTGGAATGATGAGATCAAGGAGGTCAGCATGTGTACGCGTGACATAATTTGGAAGACAGCATCAGACAGCTTTCACCTACGTGCAACCTTCTTCTAAGAGCTGTTTCGCATTCTGCTTTCAAAAGTCTGCTCAAAGTGATAGTTTTGTCGATGTGTTCCACTCGCCAAGGCGGAATGAAATTTCAAATCTTAGAATTTCACTAAGACAACTTGAGTCAGGCTTGTGTCTTTGTGAAATAAAAAATGAGAACGCTTTCGTATTGGCGCAGTCTTTGAGGCTTACGAACAAGTTCTCGATGTTTGTTTCTGTTAAACGACAAGCTCCTCCCGCCTTCTGTGCAAAAGTGAATCATTTATTCTTCTTCATAAATTACAAGACTGTATAAATCATCAATATGTTAATGTGTTACCACATGTTAATACTTATAATTGCGAGATTGCTAAACCAAGGAATGTGCTATTTTTCAGCAACGACAGCGCAATTTATAAAATACGTGTGTAAAAGGTATTCGAATGTGATGACTTGTGAAACCAATACACTACTACGTACAAAATTCATAACAAGTATCAATAGTATTAGTGCCAGATCCTTTTGAAAATTGAACAGTAATTAAAATGTTGAGCATAACCTATTTCCTGCAAAAATTATCGTATCGTGAGAGATTTTAAAACACCTGCCGCGGCAACACAAAAGAATTTGTTATCGCAATTAACGATCTAGAAATTGCAAAGATAAAATTCCCGTTCGTTGCGTAAGTCTGTAACCAATGTAATACAAAAAATAGCGTCGTATGAACTTACAGTATAACATAATACAACAGAAAATAATTGTCGTTCGTATTTGTAAAGTTGTGGCCAATAGACCGAAAACGGCATTTATAAAAGTATAAAAAAAAATTCTGAAACATACGTGATACTAACTACTATGGTGATCTCCTCATACTAAAAAAAAAAATACGGACTGGTACGACTACCCTTCCATTTTCAGGTGTCGTAGTATGATGGTGATATGATGAAAGAGCATAGCATAATGCCTGCCTTCGGATTCAAATTTGTTGTCCTCTGGAAGTTGGCTGTCACATGTGTTTTTCCAGCGTTTATGTACAATTAACTGCAATAAATTAAAACAACACAGATCAAAGGAAGTTGCAGCGTCGATGATGACTCCCGGCTGGTTATTTTCTAAAATTTACCGGATATTTGAAGCTGAAGGCAGTTTTAGAAATTAATATTCAGTAACTGACACCACTATTAACCGCAATTAAATACTGGTATATATATATAGTCAAGATTTCTTTAAAAAATTTAGCAATTATTGTTAAAATAATGGTTGAAGGATCAGAGTAACGTCATTGAACTGTGTTCAGTTGACACGCAAACTTAGAACAAGTTGTAAAATTGCCGTTGAGGTATTAAACTTAGTTTGTTAGCTTCTTCAGTTTTCTGAACCCAGAATGATGCCGCACCCCACCTCCTCCCCCCCCCCGCAAAAAAAATGATGTTTATCGTTCTGTAAACTACTTTTCTTCATTTATTAACTAAACTTGAATTTAAGAATTCCGCATTCAGCAAGCAGAAGATGTGTTTTTTCACTTGATGCAAATCCACTGATGCGTGTTGTAGAGCTGATGTTGGGGAGGTAATAAGTTTACTAAGTTTTCTTTCCTTTAAAAAACACTAAAAAAAGGTATGATGTAATTTTCATTATCTCACTTGACATGCAACAGAACGTTCATCAATATTCTATCAATTCATGTTTACTATTTTCTTAACAAATGCCATGCATGTGCCTTGAAGTTATACATATAGCTGCTCTCGGGAGATTGATTTTACTTGACATTACGTCAGCACAGTTACTTATAGTGGTGATACAACAGACAATTCATTGCAGTGCGGTTTCAGGTTCTCATTAATCAAACGAGCCTCAGTTTTCACAAATGCAATGGAAATACAATACGAGCTAACCGTAATTAATATTTTTTCGGCAAAAGTTTTCGGATTTTAGCGACTCTGGGTTCCACTGACGGATGACAAATATAAACTTTATCAACACAGGGTATGCTTGGGTATAAATATATATTTTTTAGCAGGAACTCATTGAATTCAGATGCTTATTAAACAATTATCTTCCTTTGTTTTTGTACGTGTATGAAGCTTTGAAAAATTATAATTCATGTTATTTTGGGAATCAAATAAATTTGTGTCATTTGCCAAAAAGTAGCTCGTATTCTCTAAGAAAATAAAGCAGAAATACTAAATAGAAGCACAGCAAAGGATGGAGAGGTGTTGGGGACAGTTATGGATAACGTTGACACTATACACCGTTCTTGATTAATTACCATCTTAATGTGCATGATAGTTAGCGAGGCGCGAAGTTATGTAATCTATATTATAATTCTGCTTGTCCCTCCTTTAGTTAGTCAGTTAGAACGACCGTGTCGCTTTCATCAGTATTAGATGGGGGGAAAATTATGGCATCCTCGAGGTATCCTTCATATGACCTAGCAAGGGATCAATAGGAGAAAAAGTCAAGTTCAAAGTTAAGCTGCTACTGCTCGCAGGTCTTAGGTAGAAGATTCACTGCCTGACTTGGAACATTTTTTAACCTTCGTTTGCATGATACTAGTTCGAGGGCATCATAATTGAGAAACTATTCTTTTGCTCGACAGAATTTACACACGTTTCTTCAGTATTACATAGTGAGATTTCACTGGAAAACATTGCTTCTATTCTGCGGAATTTTCACAGTTTCCAGATAGTAATAATTACTCTGTTAGCTTTGTATCACTCTCTGTAACCTTAGGGAAGTGTAGACACAGGATTGGAAGGTATGTTAGCATATTGTATCGGTAAACTCTTAGCAATTACTCTGAAAAATTACCAGTTCAGGGTTTTCAAAGCTATTGAATGATTCTCTTATATCAGCAGCAGTCAGTTTGAGCACCTACTGATGAAAAACTACTGAAATATGTCACTAGAAGTCCATGGAGTTTTTTGCGCTATGGGACTAATTCCGTTTTCTACCTAACTGAAAACCTTCCGCAGAAAACGAAATTATGTTGATGGAGCTGTAACTATGCAAAAATCAGCAATCATGCTCAAAGTTCGTAACTTATTATTGATAATGTTCTCAGATAGATAGTTATGTACATGTCTCTTTTAACATAGTGAAGCAACCCAGTTTTCGCTGCTATGACAGAACTTACAGTCTATTGTTGTTAGTAGTAGTTTTCTTACTAGCCTGATATAATCTTCTGTGTGTGAAACACTATCGGCAAGTCATTGCATTTATCCGATGTCTACAGAAGCCGACATAGCTAGGATAACAGGACATAATTTTAGTCAGAGAGTATGGCCTGATTGCACAAAAAAAAAGTTTCGACGAAGACGTTTGCCACACTCTATGACCTGGGCAATAATCACCTAAAAATTTTACGTTGAAAACAAGTTCGTCATGGAGGTGCCAAACCTGAAAAGGCTCCCAGATCTAAAGAGTCTGACGAATTTGTAGAGATGGGTTACCGGACTATTAAATCGGTAAAGCGGTGAAGTAGCAACACCGCCTAACCCGAAATCGTTACCGCTATACAGATACCGGAATTCGACAATTTTTAAAGCGGTAACGGTAACGGTTTTTGACAGAAATGGCTAAAGCATAGAAATTGCTGGTACGTTTTCATGGCAAATTTGGTACGATAGGTATAAAAAATTTCTACAGTGAGAGTACTGGCTACAGCGGCCCACAATAAATATTATCTATCATCGCAATACAATAAAATGCTTCGTGTATTCATTTATTCATATGTTTCGTGACCCCATCTGAATGAAATATAGGCGAAAATAGGCCAGGTTGCAGATTTCGTAATGAAGTTGCGACCAGGATGCAAAGAAGGCTAAAGGGAGATACTTATCCCTTTAGCGAAACAATAAAGATGTTTTCAGCTTTTCTTGTGCGGCCATGAACCTGATTTTTATACTAGTGGACCCGTGCGTGAAGAATTCACGCAATAACCTATACGTTTGTCTAATGCCTCTAGACCGGTGCGAAATCTCCTCTTCTCTTATTTGCTTCTTAATTTTCTTCTTTTCTTCATTGATCCTTTGTCGTGCTGTCATCCTTAGGTCGTCTATATAGACAGGCAGAAGTAACGTCTTGAGTAAAACACTTCAACAAACTTTTAAACAAAATAGCAGCTTATATACAATGTGTTCGTTCGGTAGCAAAGATACCGTTGATACCGTCTTTTCACCTCAAATATCTGTTTCGTCTACTGCCCGTGAAAACTTATGTTTCGTCGGTTTTGTTGACAATTGCATCAAAGTGGGAAGAATAGCTCATGCAACGAAATCATCTGTGGGGAGAAACTACGAATCAAGAAGCATGA
>LQNS02278157.1:11980759-11991102 GCA_001587735.2 Parhyale hawaiensis
ATAGATAGATAGATAGATAGATAGATAGATAGATAGATAGATAGATAGATAGATAGATAGATAGATAGATAGATAGATAGATAGAATATATGTTCATTTGAACTTAACAAAAGTATGCCATTACTTGCAAACTTCGATGCTGAATTTTGACGTTCAAAAACGCACTTTTCAAAAGATTTTTTTTTTCCACATTTTAGTTCCATAAGCTACATATTTTAAAACTATGGTTTATTATCGGCGCTTTTCATGCGGGCAGGCGTGTGGATGACGTACGTCGACAATAAGCATAGGAAGAAATAAGAGTCGGCCGATCAATATATGATCTGCGCACAGATGTAACAAAGCTGAACATTTTATCCCGATGATTCCGAATGCCGCAGTGCAAGCCAATTTAACATAATTTTCATTAATATGTACAGTTTTGACTTCCTCCCCATCGTGAACAGAGAATTTCCTCATCATAATCGCTCATCAACGTGCACGCATTTCAGGACCTTGCAATATTTCTTCAGTTTTTCACACTTATACTGATTGAATTCATGCAAAAAGGTCCACAGCCCTATAATTTCAGTTTGGAAATAATAATATTCGAAACAATGAAACCTAACTTTGAACTCTCCTCTTAGGCCCGCTGGACTCTCCTTGGTAAAAGTGTCATTAATGTGACACATGCGCGATGTGTAACACAAAATTCGATCTACGTGTTTGTAACTCTAGTTGAAGATGCTCTATAGGCAGGCAATGTCAGCCGAGTGTTCAATAAAAGATAACCTAATTATTGATATAAAATTAACCCATTAGGTCATCAAATAACCTGTTGTTTCTTTCTCCTAAGAAACAATTACCAGCCTGCGTTGCCCAGCAACGCGTAGACGCTGTCTTGAAGGAAATGTTTTACTTACGCATTTTACACCAACGGTTGCCAGTCATTTTATGAAAGAGGGCGCTATAACGCATTACACAGTAATGTCTGCGGCCGTCACTTACAACGGATGGCTTAATAATGCGCTACACAGCAATGCCTGCCAGCCATCTAACAAAGGATGTCCAAGTTACGCTTTACCAAAAACGTCTAAACAAAGACGCCTTAACAACGTCTTAACGACGCCCAAGACCAGGTGTAAGAAATGAAATCATGGGCACATTAGAGTAACAACGCAGACCGCAATGAGGCAGAACCGGTCATTAGAGGATCTGATCGTCCTTTAATAGAAGACAAGAGAGGATCGGACTCCACAGGTGGTTGCAAGGCCCGCCTACAGTCTTCCTCAAACAAAAGAAGGGTCACTCGCCCCCTTTACAAGAGGATGCTGACACGATTTATGAGACACTCTGATGTATTAATGAAGCATTTAATGAAGCGGACACGCCCTGAGTCTGTGTCATACATCGATGTAACCTCCCGACTGCGCCGTAGCGTTTGCGTATACTGGCTTAACGACTTTGCTACGCAGGGATTTCCTCTTTCATGGGTCACATGCAGCTATATACAGTAAAAAATATCCAAGTCGCTGAAAGACACGAGTGCACTTCGCCTGTAGTAACGCAAATTTTGTGATTTGTTACATCACAAAAGTTTTCCTCTTTCGTTTTTGTAAAAGTTAACTGTCCTCGATGTTGTTATGATAACAAGATATTATTCTCTGCTGACAACACTTACAAAAATTTCTATAGCGGAACTTACTCTCTACTAATTGATTTGATGACAGGAATCTTGTGACTGACGTGGCTGCAGTATTTATTGCTGTAGCTGAGATGCTTAACTTTTATTAATCAAGCGCAGTGGAAAATGAAACCATGCCACCGAAGTGCAACACTACCATGATTGTATATCGAATTTTCTCGGCTACACTTGAATGTGTGCGGAAAAAATGATTTTTATAGATCCCGGACAGGAGAATTTTTGCCAACGTCGTTTACAACACACTCACTAGTTTAGCACCCTCTTAGCATTGCAGCGTTAAAGAGGTAGTATCATATCAAGTTTCAATTCATATGATTCAAAGCAATAGAGAGGCTATTATATTACATCTATAATTATTATTATTGCATCAATTATGTATCTACTCTAGTGAAGACATGATTCTTATCAAATTTTCAGAATTTCATCTTCTTCAAACGTGACCAGATATCATCTTGTGGTTAAAATTATAGTAGAGGTAACTTAAGCGACCGTTGCTTACAGCTACAACAGTCCGACAGATATGATTTTCAGCCTCTGGAAAATAAAGTTGATATCTGCTGTAATGGTATACATCATTCGCTAGCTTTACTTTTTGCTTCTTTACATTTTCATCAGCAGCCCTGACCTGCCGTGTATATGATGTGCGCGTTTGGTGGATTTGCGCGATCGATCGATTGCGCTGCGCGTTTGGTGGATGTTGTAGGTATTAAGCCGTAATTTCGGGTAAGTTGGACTATATTCGGGTTTAATGTCGGGTAGGTTAGGGGAGGCAAGGACTGTTTTTTCCATTTTAAAATTTGAACGATCCACCAAACGCGCAGCGCGTCGCTCGATCGCGCAAATCCACCAAACGCGCACAACATATACTGTATATTCGCAAGCGCGTGTTCATTCGAATGCTTATAGTCTTCAAAGTTAGTTTCCCATATCGTTATTTCTATAATGCAAAATCTTTAGTTTTGACTATCTACCATAAAATTATCTACATACAACTATTCTTCATATGTATCAGTTTCATTGATTTTACAAAACTGATGGTAACACCCCTCTAACAGTTCCAGCAGAAAATGCAGAAAATAACCAATTGACCTATACCTAGTTTCTGAGATATATTTTTTGTGATACTGCTCTTAATGATGCAGTTTTTACGTACCTCATGTCAAGCACTTATTTGGTGAATGATGCAGTTGAAAGTTTTAGAAACTGGAGAGCAAACTACAGTCATTATTAAAGATATTAATGAAACCTGCTTTTAAATACGGCCAATGATAGAATACGAAGTGTAACAATGCGAGTGTTGCAATATCATTCAGCAAAATGAGAAATCCATTTGATAGTCTAAAATGATGGTCGATTGTGCCTTACTCAGCGTTTAACGACATTGATTATAAATAATTACTTAAGAGTATGTAGGATTGGGTAAAACTGACTAGGTTCATACATCATAAGTATAATCGTTGTATCTCCTGCATGGATGCTAAAATGTAAATGATGATATATCTGTTGCTAATAAGGTACATGTAACATGTACTAGTGAAAGTGCATAGAAATACCTGAGGAATCCAATTCCCTTGAAATAAGTTATGTCTGGCAAGTGAGAAAGTTTTTACGATTTTTATAGTGAATCATTTTAGAGAAAAACTTGAAAACATTCTGGGCTACCTGACAATTGAATTCAGCGGGTCATCTCTTCAGGATCAAAGTAGGAGCTCACTCTTCATCAAATGTTCAGCGAACTAACTTTACAATAGCTGGACTTTTACAGTTAAAAATTTGAGCAAAGCAATGTCTGATAGCCATCTTTTTTCTGGGGATCGGAACTTGAAACTGTCGTGTATTTTATCTACTACGGAAACAAAATTTTTCCGTATCAGTTGCGCAATATTTATTATAGCTAAAAATTAATTTACATTTGACAGTTTCCGGCGATTACGGTAAGAGAATGACTCTTTTCACTACAGAGGAATTGGCAGCTTTCACCTGCAGTGACATTCGAAACTCGTACCGAAGATACAACTGCAGACATGGAGGGTGAACCACATCTCTGACAGCAAATTCACTACTGCAAGCATGAGCTATGTAGAGATGTCGATACATATTCTTTGTCATCATTTTATAAATTCTGCATATATATAAAACGTAAATGCATACATATTTTATCAACTGAAAGCTCTCTTCATTTTCTCCGAAGTCATGAAATGTATATAATATAACATGCGATGAGAATATATATTAACGATATAAAAGTGATGTTGACGTTGACAAAGTGATTGAATTCATTATTATTTTTAGGAGAATCAAATTCTCTGAGCAAAAAATAAAGCTACATTTGTAGTGATAGCATTGTCACATGAACCAACTTATTTAATTGATATTGTCCTCGGCGTCTGTAGTCGGAGATAAAATTAAAGTGTTCTCAAACGCTTCAATGACATTAGATCTGCTTTAAAAATACATTTTTTTGCAGCGTGTGTAGTTCAGGATCACTTTTGTTTTGACGTAACTAGAAACCTGAACGAAATCTAATCAGCGAGCTCTCTGATGCTTATAAGGTACAAGACTCGCAGGGAATTCAAATAACTTCGAGAGTTAGGTGTTTACTTTCCTGGAATTAATTTACTTGTAATAGCAAAGTCATCTCAGGCAAAGAACGATCAATTTCCTGAAATTTTAAATCCGAATGTTAATATCACTAGATTACATGCTAGAATGATTTTTTAATTAGATGATTGAAAAGATAAGAATAGTGCGCTGTAGAGATAAACTTCCAGACGCTTTTGAGAATCCTAACACGTTTTTAGGGTGAAATTGGTATCAAATTATGGCAAGTGAGGAGTCACAGGTACTACGCTGCCATAGAAGCTCTGCTAAGCTGTTTGGTCTTGTTACATTCTTTCCACTTTTGTTTCCACCCCAGAGTCAACGGGTTTTATAACGATGCGGACTCCACTCATCTGGTGAGGCTGCAGTATGACAGTGCAATTCTTCAAATACTATTGTGAAAGATGCTAAACGAACCGCAAGGATTGTGAAGCAAAAAAGAATAATATTGTATAAATGACGAGTATTTACCTGACTGTAATGTAATTACGTAAGCCTTATCACACTTTCAGTTCAAAACAACTACGCACTTAGCCTGGTGTACAAGATAGCAGCGAGTCGTTGCTTTTAGGTTGCTAAAATTATGTACAAGGAGTGAATGATAACTACAGAGACTCCATACAATGGCGTAATAGGAGATCAAATGTGTATCCGTCTTTGTTTCAATGACAGCAAATTTTGTTCATCGACGTAGAGAACAGATTAATGACAGCTAGAGATCAATAATCATTGTAGTTAATTTAGTCCATCATTCGTTGGTGCCCCGAAAACGGCAATCTTGGTGGCTCAGTATTATCCATTAACTCCTTGCATATATATTATGGTGGTGCATTTGTGGCAGTGCTATAGGACTGGTAAGGCGACAGCCACACCAGTACAGTAAAGCAACGCGCCACGCAACAAATTTGCTGCTCGAAAAAACGTAATGTCTGGTACAGCAATGTACTGTTCCCACTAACACAACCCAGATCATGCAACACGCGTGCACCGCTGTCGGTCACAAGCCCCAAGGTTCCAAAATATCGCACTGCGTTGCTTGCTGCGCTGGTGTAGGCCTGAAATATGGCGAGTGAAATAATTCCCTTGTTCGAGCAAAGTCAATAAAGTGTGATTACCGAGGTATAGTACAGGCACACGCGGCTCAGTACGTTGAAGCAACATCGGTAGTTTGATTATAAAACTTAGGTAACGGCAAGTGTTGAAGTGCGCAAGCGTCATCATTTGTTTGGGTCCTAGTGTTACTCAGGAGTTGCTGAACCTAGACAGTTTTTTATCAAATTAACTACTGGGTTTTCAAAATTTGAGTTGAATGATTTCATGCATCTATTATTTTTAAGAATCCAGTGTATCGTTTCAAGTGATATCAAATTTGACATACGCAATAGCTGCGTTAGTGGCTTAATAATTAAAATACTCTCACTACAACGAGAAAATATCCATACTCTGTTTTAATAAGAGCCAAGGCGTTGCATCTCTAATCATTAATGATGACTTATTAGAGCTGTTTATACACCCTTCCTTAAGTTTATTGAATAGTCTTTCTGTAAGTGTCCGCCCAACTCGGTCTGTCATTCTGTTACTCGTTTTCTAACTATACCTTACTAGGAAATTTTTAGGTTACTATTCGATATTATAGGGAACAAATGAAGCCCATATTCCAATTGAAATACGGCAAAATTTTCTAGTTCAAGTATGTCACAAATATAGCAATGATCAGACATGTGTAATTTTGTCAATAAAGTAGGAAGGCCTACCTAAATATGAACAACGTCAGTTCAACTCTCACGAGAAAGTTGGTTGTGAACTGAATCTGAAGAGGGAATGAAGCAGTTACACCCACACCCGCATTTGCTCAAGAACCAGCAGAGTTTAATTGTTTGCCTACTGATACATATAAAAACGCGCCAAAATAACAAACACGAAAAAAGTTCATCACAGCAGCAATTGAGGGTAATCGCACTCGTCTTTTCACTTGTGTGATTAATGCATGAAGCCCGGTGCCCACTACCCACGTAACATTTGTTGCCGCTAGCAGCCTAGAAGCGACTTAACCTTTTATGTAACCGTGGAATTGATTCAGCTTGCGCAAAATTTAACTGTATAAAAAATTGTCCAAAACCTCAGTCTTTACTGTAATTATTTTTCCATCAGAGCAAGTGGCAATGATGAACTTTCAACTACCGCTCCTATTTATAAGCAGTGGAAGTCCACAAAGATTGATATTTTAAGAATTCCTGCACGACGTTCACAGACGTCATGCTGAAGTCACGACCACGATTACGAAGTCGGATTAGTTGAGTTGTCCCTTGGCTGTTAGCGGCCACGAAAGTTCTTGCGTGGGCACCTGGCTTGTGACCTAACACGTACCTACTGCAAGAGTTCACAGTATGCAGTATTGAGAATGCCATTTCCGCCTGACACCTTCGACAATAATTGACGTTTTGCGCATCGCTGTAGAGTACACTGTCATAAATATACACAACGGCAAGCAAAAGTTTGGGATCACATCTGTTTATTTTATCTATTTATTTATTTATGTTGTTGTTGTTGTTGTTAGTCCTGCAATAAGATTTTTTCCTTCGGATAAATTATTTATGTATACCATTCTATAATATATGCATGAACAATTGTAGAGGAAAAAAAAAGAGTGCTCAAAACTGTGTTTCATGTGACCTACAAAAATAACTGGGGCTAAACAAGTGTGCCAGTTCTCGTGCTCAAAAGGCAGCTGCTGCTTTTCCAAATCAGCTACACTACGAACGCTCTCGAAACTCGACTAAAGCAGCACAGATATTCATTTAGCAGCGACTACAAGCATTTCAGCTACGATCACCACATGGCCCTTCCATCAATGAGACCATATAAATCATTTTAAAGTATTGCAAAACTTTACAATAATAGACCTAAAACTAGTAGAAGCAATGCCAATTAAACGCCAAAATGCAGTCATGAACGCAAAATACAAAAAAATTCTTTAATCTTCTAAAAGTACAATAGTTAGGATGGGTCCAAAAATACAGCAACAGTTCCATTTCATGCGCTGTTGCCATTCAGTAGACACTACCAGCACTGTTGCGTCTCGTATTGTTCTCTACTCATTCTGTGCTGTTATTACCTTTTTGGCGAAACTTTTACAACCTCGCACTGATTTCGATTCTGCGTTTCATGCATCATTTTTCTCATATTTCTATGCATTCTCTTTCATTGTAGGTTTTCAAATGTCTTGACGATGACACCAGTCGGCTCTTCGTAACTAGTGTTGTGATACGTTTTTACTCTCGAATAGTTTTATATAAATTCGATGCAGTAGACAAAAACTATTTTAGAGCGGAGGAAAAGAAGTGCAAAGTCATTACCAAATAACATGTTTTTTTTTTTGTATAATTGGTTGTACCATCTCCAAGCTAATCAGTCGTTATTTTTCGAGAGTAAGTTCCAACATTAGTCACCTGTGTACCGCATCCCATTTAGCCATTTAGTACAAAACAGAACACAAACCGTAAATATAAACCTGAAAAGAAGATGGACTCTCGTGTAGCTTTGCCATAGCTTACAGTATTCACTCTTGGTGTACTGCATAAGCTAGACTATAGGTCTCAGTGCTCTCTTCCAACATCTTCTACAAATCTCTGACTTTTTGTTATTTGTGTCAATTATTCAGCACCGAGGGAAATCTGATCTTCGTAATATTTTACAAAAGTAACTTTAATGAAGCTAAAAAAATAAGTTATAGATAGGATTGTGCGTTCATCTAGTTATAAACTTTCACACGAATAACTATGTAGCTCTTTGAACATGATCATATTTTATCAGGGTTTTGTTTCCATGCTTGCGAAAATTTTACTGCAATAGCCACTGTGTCCCAAAGAAAACTTCCATAATCATATTTATGCATGGAAGTTTAGTCAAGAGTGACACGTGCAGGAGTCCACACGATTTAGTGCGGCGCATACAAGTTTTACACAAACTTGAAAATAAAAAATCGTTGCGCAAACAGCAATATTTAAGCGGAGCGCGACAAGCACATCATGAACCTGTCAACAGATTTGTTCATATCAGCAGCAATCGAAGCTATAAGCTAAAGAAAACATTTCACATTGGTAAAAATGTTCAGTTTTCAAGCCGCGTAATTCTCTAGTGGATATGTACATCGCGGATTCTTTCTGAGTTGTAATTGCTCGTTCAAAGGATTAATGTCTCATAGTTGACAGGTTCTAAGTAGCTCTGTTATGATGGTAAACAAAGGTGAGGGAAAGCCAAAGAATACGTTTGTTGAAGCACGGCCGTGCAGTGAGCCTGTACATAGAGCGTCACCTAGACGGTTCCTATGGACATCATTTACTCGAATATTTTGCTGAACTTAACGTCGATCGGACATTTTGTTTAGAATATGAAACTTCTAGTAGTTTAGAAATCATTATGTTCAAGTATTAATATGGGTATATAAATAACTCCTTAAACAAGAATCGCTTACGACACCTTTAGATGCATAAAAAGGATAAAATGAAATTGCATTAAGTTATTATCATCTCAAGTTGGATTTTCAGCCATACCTTTTACCTGCAATATTAATGCACAGCTTCTCTGACTGAGAACGGAACATGAAGCTAAAATATGGATGAAAACGTTTCATTTCTCACATTTGCAAGCAACCGTCATTACTGAGGAAATATCGGGTGTGTTTGTTGCCTGTTGGTTTGAATATCAAAATTAATCTTGAAAATTTTTTAACAGTACAGTCTGTAGCACACGAATTTCTCTTCACCTACATCGCTATGCAACAAAGAATTTCCATGGATCTCAAGAAGCCATGTTTCAAAATACTTGTGTGGGTTCAAAATTGCAAGACTGATGCTCTACCAAGCACGCAGTCCCTTGTCTGAATAGTCAAATGAGCTTGACATGTTAACTCCGATGAAACTTGTTGATGATAATAATTCATTGCCTGAATTATTAGCTCCTTCAAAAATTACAATTTTATCGTAGTTTGCGACATGAATTGAAACTCCTTTTGAGACTTGCTGTCGCTCTGATCTCTCTGATGGTAGTGGATCGGAAATAAGAATTCACCTTTTCCTTCAACGCATGACTGAAAAGGCTTCACAAAATAATCAGTGCGATACCAGGTGGTCTTAGGGTTGACTCTCCCAGCTCACAACCCATGTTACAAGAGTTTTGAAGTTGACTTAGCCGTCGGTTGGGCTGTAGCGCACGTGCATGTGGCCATTTCCGGCTTGCTAATGTTTGTAGCGTGAGGTATCTCGACCAAATATTGCTGTAACTCTTCCGACGCCGGTCAGAGGATACACCCTTTGTTTACAATACACTGGACTCAGGTTTCCGTCGAGCGTCGTTCGCCCCACAAATGGTCTGACGCAAATTCGGTCCACCCTCTTGCGGCGAGCTTGTAGCGACTTGAGGCTCTTGTGCCTCGTCTGGTACACCTGCGAGCAGCTTTCTTTGAGACACAAGGCATACAAGCCAGGCTGCATGTCTACTCTATGGGCGTGCACGCTCGAAATTTATGTCTTATAAACAAGTTTTATTTTGTGTTTTTCCTGCATGAGTCCCTCGAATGTGAGTTAACTTATGACGAAAACTTTTATCACTTATGTAGTCTGCTCATGATGTAGTTGATAACTGTGTCTACTAAAGCGTAAAAGATATCAAATTGTTAACGATTGTGTGATACATAAGTATATCTAAAGCATAGTTATATAAATTCATGGTCACAGTACGTTCAGTGCAATATTGGTGCTTTCAGTATCTGGAATTGAAAGGTAATTGAAGAAGGGAGCTCCTTGTTTGCTAGTAAATTATTATTTCTATTGATTCACTACCACTAGACTCATGCTCCAGCAGTAAACGACAACCTAAAGTTTACTATTATTACTATTATAAGTAGAGCCCGGATTTCTAGCATTTATTTGATTATGGTTATTACTAGTGGACCCGTGCGTGAAGAATTCACGCAATAACCTATGCGTTTGCCTAATGCCTCTAGGCCGGTGCGGAATCTCCTCTTCTCTTATTTGCTTCTTAATTTTCTTCTTTTCTT
>LQNS02278157.1:11991466-12004357 GCA_001587735.2 Parhyale hawaiensis
GTAGATTCGATGTATGGAGAAGCTAATACTCGTACAAATCAGACTAAGCCTGCGATGTCTTCATTGTTGGAATTTCATCTGTCCCTGCTTATGATACGTTTGCCATCTTCTGCAACCCGGCCTATTTTTTGCCTATCACTTTCACTGGAGCTTGAGAGGAGCGCCAGAGCCTCCAACCTGGGCTAATTTCCGCCTATCTATTTCGTTAAGAGCGTGACACCAGACATATAAATATATATATTTATATATTTATAAACACACGACGGTCATTCTTATTCTTAGTATTAGATTAGATGGCAATAAATTCAAATAAAACTTTGCATCTATTGCAAAATGTGCTACTCTAGTATAGACGGTATTTTGACCAGACCCAAAGCTAAATGTAGTCATTATGCAATTAATGACTATAAAACCTACACAAAGTAGCACGTATTTTACCATAAACCATAAAATTAATAAATTATTAGGATATGCTGAATAAAAAATTATTGTATAAATAAATTTGCTTGTTTCAATTTTATTTAAATATCCTATGAAAGAAAATGTAAGGAATTATGTTAGTCTAACTTAGTCACAGTCATTCTGGTCACAACATTACCAGTTACATAAGTGCTGGCAGTGGACGAGTGTACTGATACGACGGCAGAGTAGATTACGGCAGCAATAATAGGCACTAGTGATGGGGCGAATACTCGCATCCGCGAAACATCCGCACCTTTCTTGGAATCCGTAGCGGCATCTGCATCCGTGGATGCTAAGATGGTAACATCCGTAATTGCATCCGCAGATATCAACCTTAAAATACGCAGCAAAGGAGGCGCAGGTTTATGACTGTACACTAAGCTCATACATAGGGCTAAAAACTGTAAACTCCCATTTGGATTGAAATGTGTGCAAGTGCTGTCCCTGTCTACAAAGCACCATCTAAGTTCCCTCCCCCCCTCCAAGTGTTGTATTAACTGCCGTCGTGAGAGAAAGGGTGTGTGCGTTTATGGTGGGGTGAATATTCGCATCCGCGGAACATCTGCACCTTTTTTGACTTGCTCATCTGCATCAGTGGATGTCAAGATGGCAACATCCGCATGGGCATCCGCATCCGCGGATGCGAAAAAATGACATCCAACCCATCACTAATAGGCACACTTGAATTAACTGACTTGCTTCTGGTTAAATTCCGCTTGCTTAGAACGCACTAATAGTACAATAATAACGCAGTTCATTGCATCATTTTATCACTTCTTTGGCCAGAATCCATTCAGTATAACAACATATTGTTGCTGGCAACTGACGCTACAGTACAAATGAAGAAAATTGCTGCTTGCCTACAATTCTGTGGATAACCGCAGCATATATTATGCTAGACAATTTACAGTCTCGAAGCTAGGACAAATACGCATTTTTGCAATCAGTTCATGTTATCTGCAGAAGTACTCTATTCATAAGACATGATGGAAGTATGAATTATTTTCTATTTTATGTAAAACACTCAACTATTTAGTAAGCACCTAGAACAGTCCAGCGCTGGAGTTATCTAGGAGCCGAGCATTTAGTCGAGTTCCTAATACAATACAGCATGCTACATACTTTAGTCTCCTATAGGATTCGAGCCTTAAGGCTCGTCATCATTTCTATTTCACCGGTATTCAGGATATAAGCTCCACCGAGCTTATGCAGGGGCAGGAGAGTTTCTTAAGTGAGTAACCTGACCTAACCTGACGTAACTCTGACCTAACACTCACATGAGGTAACCTAGGGTTGCGTTAGTTGTTAAATGTAAATTAAGTTGTTTTATTTCATTCTAATGTATGCTACAAAACTGAGCACTATAAAGAAAGCTCACAGCTATATAACTTCCTGCTCATGCAATATGCGCATAGGATAAGTGAAAAAAAAATGGTTTCCGATTAAAATAATAACTTCCTCTCAATTTTTTTATAGGTACAAATGAAAGAAAATTGCTGAGTTTTAGCCAAAACTTGTAAAGTTTTACGCGCTATTTTGCTGCTAATAAGAACTATTTTGCTAAATATAAAAACTATTTTGCTAAAAACAAAAACTATTTTGCTATGATACCTGCAATACCGACTCTTTTTAAGTGTTATTTTGACCACTTTTTTAGGACTAGAAATCCGGGCTTTAATTATAACTATCTAGGAATTTATTTATTATGTGACACAGAAAATGAAATTTGTAAAAGGTTTATTCTCTTAGCTCATTTAAACTCCGAATTTTATCCCTTGACAAAATTACACGTTGTTTGTTGGCTGCTTGCTTAGTTGGTCTCTCTGCCCCGGTGTTAAGGATTGGATAAAGGACCCCTCACCTAGCGCATAGCAAGGCGGCCGGCGCTTTGAAAACGACTTGATTACTTCAAGTGTTAGTATAATTACTGTACGTAATAAAATTGTACTTCTCCCTACTTCAAGTATTTTCTTCTAGATCTTAGTTCCTGATGCACAAACTGATTGACGCAAAAATGACAAAAAAATGTTATTGAAAACAAAATCGCGAAGAGTTAGGAAAACGGCGCTGTCGAAAAAGAGGTAATTTTTTCTACCTTCATTAATTTAATAACGGTACGGTTACTACAGTAGTCGGCGTAGAAGGGATATACAAAAAATAATAATGACAGGAACGGAAAGAATTTCAAGCTTGCTTTTTTTATAACAAGTGGTTACAGTTATCACCCTGATGCTGGCAAGAGTGGTTGTTGTTAATGTGTTCTATAGAGTGAGTCACTATCAAGTTGATATTATTGAAAATCAACTTTCTTTGGATGCTTATAGCGACGAGAATTCTTAATTTGGCGAGTCGTTGTAGCAATTGTGTGAAACAAAGCGTGAGAGTAAATCCTTCAATGTAACTTTTTATCTACTTTTCTAGTAAACGTGACAGATAAAAAGAACTGCAGCCTTTTGACGGTGATGGAGGTCTCTTGTACTGACCATGGAGAGCAGCAGGAGAGCCCCCGGCGTGACTATGGTGTGTATAACATCACCTGGACTTCGTCATAAAAACTTCAGTGGTATAATGGTTCTGTGAGCATTTTGTGAGTCACAAACGTTTATTTTCGACTAGTTTTTGCATCACCCTCAATAAGTCCTGATGAATGTATCTTTAGTTCTCACACATATACAGCATATGTGTCTTTATAACATATAGCAGCGTAGCTACGTATAAGTACGCATATTCATTCAGGAGAAGACGTTTCTTGCTATTGCGGAATCACCTACAAGTGTATATTTTGATGCAGTATACCACCTTCTTTCAATAAGATGTTTACCTACCCTAAATGCTGCATGATAGTAGTCACGTCGCCCAACAATCATTCACTAGGGTTTAATTTCAACTCAATTTTTTGCTTTATTCATCCAGATATTTTATAAAGAATGATACCGAGCCATTTAAATTCCAAAGGTTCAATATATGACTAGAACTCAACCAATAATGGAAATTATTATCTTCGATGACTCTCAACTGGTGATGACGACTCTGCCAGTGTTGACAACTTTACCAATGGTGACAATTCTACCAATGACGCATCATTAAACTTAATAAATTCTGAAACTTAAAATAGTTTTTTCTGTACAATTTTGATTTTGAGGCGACTATGCACACACGCATATGCTTTTTTCAAGATGCCATAGAACAATAACTGTATTTTCACATCATAATTTTTATTTTTTGCACCAAAGAAAAAAGGAAAATTACTGATATTGGGAATAGACATTTTGACATTTTTCATTTCATGAGGGCAATCCTTGTTAGTGATATGTGTGTTAAAACGAGCATATCACGTACTAAGTTGCCACAATACTAAACAGAATATTTTTATGAGACGAAATTGAAAACGACTCTTTGAAACATAATGGACCTGAAGATCAAAATGCGGAAGAATGTCATTGTAACTATCCCCTCTTCTACATAGAATAAAAGAAGTAAAAACTACAAAATTTCTAACTACTCCAGAGTCCATGCTTCTATAAACGTGCCGAAAAGAATCGAATAAAATTTATATAGCTCTTCCCAAGCATATTGCGAAAAGCAAGGCAACACAAATGGACTGGGGAATTTGCACATTAATATTTCACTGTCCAAAGACCACATTGTTCTAAGCACTTTGGGAGGTCAGTCTATTTCTTTCGAGAAATTATAAGTGCCAGGGATTTTAATTGACCTCACTGGCATGATAAAGAGAGATCTGCTTGATCTTTTAAGGAAATTGCACCTCCGAGGGGCTAATGGCGACCGTTAAGGCGACACCTTAGCTAGCTAACGAAGATTTATTAGCAAGGGCACACTCTGCTTCTAACCTTAGCATGAAAGATAATATCTATGGCCAAAATCCACCACTGAAGACCGCCCATTATTTGCATTTAAGTTTTCTGTCAAGCACTTGACGTTGTCGGCCTAGGCAGAGCTTATCATTTTTCTCAAGCTAACTCCACCTTCAGTGTATACGTACTTTAAACTATGCGTTTGGAGAAACTAATGGAGTAGTTGATATTTATTACAATTTTTTCACGATATCTATCACTTCATAGTTTTCACTCTGTTGGACAGTGATCGATTGTATCAATAAAGATTTGCTATTACCATTAGTCCGGCTTTATAAACACTCTGCATGGTACCGATACCCCGAAATTCATCTAAATTAGTAGGGGATGAAAAAAACCGATGACTTATTAGGGGAAAATGAAAATGACAGAATCATATACCATATCTTGATATTAGAAGAGTTACTAGTCGAGCTTACATATTTACGTACATACATAGAACTTTAGTATGGTTCCAGCACTAGATAGCATAAGCATGCAAGCAATTTGTTCCAAGCCTAGACAAGGTATAGAGATAATAATGGTAATATAATCCTACACGAAAATATCTATGATAAGGTGGTATTTAAAGTGCCTGACTGTTGCATGGCATTCAAAATCAGAATATAACAAACACACGAACATAATATCACAGAATAACCTCAAGTGGATATTGTCTACACCTCTTCTTGTTCTAGATAAAAAGGGGTAATCACTGTAGCATTAATGTTTACTTGATAAATTGATCAATTCTCAGTAAATAACAGCCATGCAAGGTAATGGAGCCCATTTGTGCCTGGCTGGAAGGTTTGGACGTTGTCCCAATCTAGCATGAGACTTAAGTCTATTAGTGTATGCACTGCGTCTACCATTAATTGTACAAAATGATACAGCTTTCGGTGCAAACTATAAAAAAACATGATAAATGCCAGTGTGCGTCTGTTAATATCTGTATTTCTTCGTTAATCAATTCATTTGTATCGTTTGCGTCTCCCTCCACTATACTTCCAGGCGTTGAAACTTTATTAAAATTTCATCTTTACATATCCAATATAAAGGTCATATACTGAACATAATTCTGCGTCTCGGAAAACAATTTTTAAATGAAAGTGTCGGCAGAGGTATGAATCAACAATATACTTTTCCTTTCACACTACCTAACGTAACTATTGACATAATGCTACACTGGTGTAACTTTAATACTAGACTTTGCATGTGATGCTGTTACTTCGAAAAACTGAATATCTATTATTAACTTTAGGGTTATGAATGGTAAGGCAACTGTCATACGGCTTGACAATCTTTTTATTTAATGATATACAGTTTGTTGGTCGCTCAATCCCGATCCGAAGTAATAAATAGTATAAAACTTGCCTGCTCGTCGGATGGAGATCATTGCAGATGGAGACCAAGTTTTGTTGAGTCACAGTTTTGGAGACGCCTAAATCACCCATTAGAAGTGGCATAGATACTAGTTTGTGCTTCCTTGTCGCGACGATTTTTTTTCCCTTTCAGCTCATTGTGCTCAGGTTAAAACGAAGTCAAAGAAGAAAAGGCAAGAAATTCCTAACCACGAAGGAATGTGAAGGAAACACTGGTTTCACTGAAGTATCTATCCACTTATTTTCTGACATCATTTAATAAAAGCGTGGGTCACTAGTTAACAAACAGGCAAAACTTCGCCACAGAAAAGAAAGAACATAATGCAATAAATTAATGTATACTGCAATGTGTTACTGACTTCTGCCTGGTTTCTGCTGACTAGCTCGTTCCTTTTATTTGCAAATGTCACTTTGTCTGTTTCCAAAAATATTTACATTTATTTGCTTTTATGGACATTTTTCGATAAATTTGGCAACTGAGCTCTCGACTTTCACTCTGAAAGGCTGAGAAAAGTGGCTTAAAATAATTAATATATTATGTCCATTACTCAAGTTTCCCTCTGAGTAAAGGTTTTTGTCTGGTTTCGTAAAGCAATAGTATTATTGCTAGCATATAAAGAGATAATTGCGTGGGTAATGAACTAAGCCTGAGTGGAACGCTGGCTGAGGAAGAATAAATTATGTATCCAACCAGAGCACTCTGACAGCGCTTACCTCCGCCAAGCAAAGCAACGTTAACGAAAAATTTAAATTGGTTCTCAAACTCTGATTAACTTTTTATCAGCACCGAAATATTGTCATTTGTGCTTTTTGACAGTAATAACAGCTTCTGTGATATTCTAGAAGATCCGTTCAAAACTTTTCAAGTTACGTTGCTGACAAACATTAGTCAAGCGCACAAACAGAGCAGCCGATTATCACTGAAATTTTATTTCATAAAGATCATAACTTTTTGAGTTATGCTGCTTACAAACATACAATCAAACACAGAGACAAATGAACAGATTTTCACAAAAATTTCGTCATTTACTCTTCGTGATATACGTAACAACTCATACAAATTTCATAAATATCCGTCGATAACTTTTTGAGTAATGGTACTAAGAAAAAAGATACAAACAAACGGTTGAACGGATCTTCACCAAAAGTTAATTATCTTTTACTCTCAGCACGTCTAACAATCCCAGTAAATTTCTTTAATATCCGTCCATAACTTTTCGAGTTATTTTGGTGACAGACAATGATACAAACAGATAAACTCGACAAAAGATAACCTCTTTGGTGTAGGTAAATATAACTCAAATGTAATGGGAAACACCTTTCTTGTAAGACTAGAAAGCAAAATGTATATAATATATTTGTTAATAATTTACATGCTTTATTTATTTCCTTTACTAGTTATGACATCTCCATTCAGAGTCGTCAGCTTCAAGTGAAGAGTGTAATTTCTAAATTACAATAATTTTTTTCTGCAAGCTTGCAATTAGAGAAATGAGCATTTGAACCAAATTTGGGTTCATGATAACATGATTGGAGTACTGATTTCAGAGGTTACGGTTATACGAACTGGTAGCTTCAAATATCATGACTTTTTGCTTTGCGTTAGAGACCAACAATTGCCAGAGAATATACTATATTCGTTTAATAAAGTTTTATATTGATTTTTAAAGGTCATTAAGGTGAAGAAACAATATTGATACCGAGATCTTTCCAACAATATTTACGTCTTGATTTAATATCTCCTTTCAATTTCGTTGGCTATCAATGAAGGGCATTCATAAATAATCCCAAAAGTTTTGGTTCCTGCAACTGTATTTAGCAAAATGGAGTTTTTTCAAGCGAATCCTTGCTACTTTTTATATCGTTGTCCTATGTCAAGAAACTGCACCTATTGGTGTTAATTTTCATCAATTTTTGTGACGTCTTAATCAATACTTCTTTCTCATTGAAGTTAGGTTAAATATAAATGGCCCGTCTACTCCGTCATATCTGTAGAGCCAATAACCGAAATGCAGTCCAATAGATAAGTACTTACAAGAATCTCTTACGATGGTATGGGCAACGCAGTCTAACAGCAATTGGCAGTGGTAGGCCCATTCTTAATAAGGTATGAAAGTGCGGGGGATGACATGTACCGGGGTCGAAGAAGGAATCATGCAAAATGACATGGAGAAGTCAAAGTCAAATATCAAACTTTCATACTAATAGAACTTCCAATCGAGCAAAGCACTGTCAGACTTACAATAAAGATCAACTGAAAATTTACGTTATAGCTTTGGTTCATAGAAACGAATTCCTCTAAATTTGGAAAAATAATCTCAGTTCTCACTCATCGCCATTTCAAGTAGATTATCATCAAAATGAGGATCTATAGCACCAGAAGTCTTAGAACAAACATATTTCAAAAAGCCGAAAAAAGGCAGTGTCAAGCCGGCTGAAGGAACAACTCCAGCTTTGAAATCAGAACAGTAAAAACTCGCCGTAAGTCTGGTATCCTTCCCATTTCGGGAGTCTTTTGCCCGAGAGAATTTTCTTCCATTCACACCAGCGGATCTGCTCAGAGCAAAGTTGGGCAAGTCGGTCTGAGTTTTTGATTGCAAACTTGCGCCAGTTGGGCCAAAACTGGACTCTCGGATAACGCTGCTCTCAGGCTCACCACCCAAAGAAAGTTGATCTTCGACTGATCTCATTGTTGGAGAGCTTAGAATGAGCGAGGGCTGAAATATCTGATGTTTCAGAAGAGATAAATGCGAATGCTCCAAGTGTGTATGATGATTTTACAGCGCGTTGGTTAGAGAGTGACTGCAATAGTTAAGCATGCGTAGACTAGGCGGGCAATGTTTCACTGTACGAGCTACGCTTAGAGATTACAATTTTGAAGGGTCACATATCTAGTAAGTTTATATGTATAAGAATAAATTTGAAGAACCGAAATCTAATGGTCCCAATAAAAATTATGTTAACCTTTTCAGCTAATATTACTTAAAACTTGTTTATTCTGCACATCACTAGTCAGAGAATGCCAATAGGACGTAGTTACCCACTCCAGTCCTGGAGGGATGAAGCTGCAGCTACTTTTTCTTCAGACGTTTCTATCATTTTATGATTTTGTGTGATAAATTTAACTCACTTAAATTTCTTTTACTCACATCATTGGGATGTCGACTGCATCATATAATAATACTAGATTGCCTGCGCTGTCAAAAATGATAGCGAGGAGTTTGTGATCACCCTACTTTATTGATCATACTTTCATTTCAAATTTACTTCAGAAGGATAGGTACACTACAACAGCCATCGCTTATTGTTCTAATATATGAGTGCTCTCTGTTACAATTCATCAGAGCAGTGCACTTCTTCCTTCCTAAAGATGGCATGCAAAAAAAAATCTAGTAATATTAGCAAGCAGTGACGCATCACTGAATTTAAATTCCCGCTACGTATCCTATTTGCAATAAGATACTACTTTAGTTCATTGAAGTTTTTGCGCTTCCAAGAGAAAACTACTTCGTCAGAGAAAGAAGCAAGTTGGAAAAATAATTAATTTACTATTGCCTGTGAAAAATCGCTTCTCCTGTGCTTCGCTGACCATCTACTCAACTTTTACGTCGTGAGCTGATAGCAAACATAGCATCTATATATTAATACACTAGTACTTACCTACCTTTTGTGTCATTTTCGTCATCAATAATAGATAGAAGGAAATTAGACATTTGACTCTAGATGTGAATCATTTCACCAGTATCATATCTACCTCTCTTCATTTTTTTCACAACAATGTACTCGCTTTGATGGTAGCGTATGACATTCCTAATAGGAACAGATGTGTAGCTAGAATATGCTACGGGAGAACAGATTGTGTACTGTTGGACACACAGTCTAAAAAAGACACAAACTGGCTGTTTTTCAGTATTCTTGAAAGAAGATAGTGTCTTCATGATGACGTCACAATCTTCAATTTGTTCTTTTTATCTCAAGTTAGTATACAGGATACGAGTTTCATCTGCATAGCTCCAGTCGCTCGAAATTTCATCGATATTTCTTGGCTACAAACCTCTGAAGCCAGACGGCTTTTACATAAAATTAGCGACTTGTTAGTTAATATTTTGTCGTTTTACGCAGTCAAAATATTATTTGCATTAAAAAATGTTCAAGTCACAACGATGATGGTTTAACTATGACGTAACAAAAGCTTAGGAAGAGCTAAACTGCGCTTAGAACCTGCCCGTCTGTGTTTTCATTAGTTTGCGGTTGAATATCTCGGCTATAGGGCATTTTTTGAAGCGAATGTGCTGCAACGATTTTTACCTCCGCCAAAGAGGTTATGTTTTCGTCGTGTTTGTCTGTCTCTTTGTCTGTCACCAGGATAACTCAAAAAGTTATGAACCGATTTAGATTGAAATTTACAGGGATTGTTAGGTATGTTAGGAGGAACATATTATTAACTTTTGGTGAAGATATGTCCATCCGTTTGTTTGTTTTTTTGTCTGCGTCATTTTTCTCGATACCATAACTCAAAAAGTTATGAATGAATTTTGATGAAATTAACATGAATTGTTAGGTATATAACAAAGAGTAGATTACCAAATTTTGGTAATGATCCGTTAGTTCGTTTGTCACTGTTTTTAATTTTACGCTTGTTAGCAACATAACTCAAAAAATAAAGAATTGATCTTCATGAAATTTATAGGAGTTGTTAGTAATGATAAAAGACATAAATGATCAAATTTTGGTGCAGATCGGTTGGTTCGTTAGTATGTTTGACTCATATTTGTTATAACGTTTGTTAACAGTATAACTCAAAAAGTTATGAACGGATCTTCAAAAAAATTGAGCAAGCTGTTATTAATATAAAAAGGCACAAATGATTAGATTTTGGAGTTTATGCAAAGAAAATTATGGTTTCAGAGCCAATTTGCATTTTTGCTAACGTTGGCTCACTTGGCGGAGGCATGCGCTCTCAGAGTGCTCTAGTTTATGTTATGGTTTGACAGAGCATCCGCTACAACAGTGCGATGCATGAGGAAATACAATAACATCTTGAAAAGATAATTTATATTAGACGGCCGGTGACCCGTTGGGTCATCATCACGATCGTCTTCGCTTTTTGCAAAATAGCACGAGCTATTTAGCTGGGCATAGACCATCCGCTATTCGGCCGTCCTCTCCTGCCCGTCATGGAGCTGCGCGTACGGTTAACGATCAACAGATTCTTTGCTTCTCTAACGAATATTCAACATCCAGGCTGTAAACAAAGTCAATTTATATGTTGCGTATTTCAGTTGTTTTTCCCACCATTCAATTTATCATGCCCGTTCTTGAGGCTGAGCCAAGCGCCATGGGCTGAGCCACAGTTCATTTACTACAGTCTGTAGTAAATGAGCTGGGGCTAAGCTCAGCTTAACTTCCGTATCACAGATAAAGTTGAATTAAACCTTCATCCCTCGAATTTCTTCCACTCTAAAAGCGAAGAAGCTGTGTCAAACAAGACACAAATATATGTGACACGAGTAAACAAGCAAACAAAGTTCACAGACTTTCAGTATATTGCTAGACGGCCCGTGAACCGTTGGGTCGTCATCACAATCGTCTTTGCTTTCGCACTAAAGCAGGTGTTATTAAGCTGGTCATAGACCACACGCTATTTGGCCGTCCACTCCTGCCCGTACTGGTCGCCAACAACAGCTTCTTTGCTTCTCTAACGAATATTTAACACGCAGTCTGTAAGCAAATGCACTTTATATGTTACGTATTCCAGTTGTATTTCCCTAGCCATTTCGAATTTACCGTGCCCATTCATGCAGTAGAGCTTAGGAACTACCGTATCACAGATACAATCGAAGTAGATCTTCAACTCTCGAATTTCTGTCTATAAGAAATCAAATTTCAATTCTTTCATGCACTCAACGTAGCTATAAAGGGTCGGTATCCATGTTATCACGCTCCATAAATATCTGTCTCGATATGACTCCTGAACGATGACATGGATTGTATGACGGACTTGTAGAGTATACATCCATATGCACCACTGGGGCTTGAATTTTTCCTGATTTAAAAGTGAAGAAAAGGGGTACAAACAAGACACAAATAAATAAACAAGGTTCACAAACTTTTAGTATGATAGACGACCCGTGACCCGTTGGGTCGTCATCACGATCGTCTTGTCTGTCTTTCGTGTCCATTTTGCTTCCTTCTCACATGTAACTCATACTGATCTTTCTTCCATCTGTTCTTCCTCTTCTTTCCCGACTTGCTGTTCCCATGTGCATTGATCCAGTGGGGAAACACCCTCGTACACGGGTTCCACGTGTCTATTGTCACACTACATGTCCCTTCACTCTTCCTCTGTAATATCGTCTTTGTTGTGGAAACGGAGACTTAAATGACCGTCGTGTGTTTATTTATTTATATGTTCAGTGTCACGCTCTTAGCGAAAAAGATAGGCGGAATTTAGCCCAGGTTGGAAGCACTGGTTATCCTCTCAAGCTGCATTAAACGTGATAGGCAAAAAATAGGCCAGGTTGCACGGGTCTGAACCCTGGACATTCTGGACGATTTTGCGTTCACGTAAGCTTTCCTGCGCGTGCCATCAGTAAAATAAACACTACCTAGGCAAATCTAACCTAGCCTAACCTAACCTACCCTTACCTAACCTAACCTAGCCTCCTTACCTAACCTTCTAACCTAATCTAACCTTACCTAACCTAACATAACCTAATCCAACCTAACCCAATCTAATCTCTCTAACTTTACCTCACCTTACCTAACGTTATCTAACGTTACCTAAGTTACCTAACGTTACCTAACATTACCTAACCCAACTTATTCAGCGATACAGCGGGCAGCGCGGCGCACCAACGTGAACGCCGCTCACGCGCACACGATCTGCGCAGACAAATGTCCAGGGTTCAGACTCCTGCGGCCGGGTTGCAGAAGATGGCAAACGTATCTTAAGCAGGGACAGTTGAAATTCCAGCAATGAAGACATCGCAGGCTTAGACTGATTTGTACGAGTATTAGCTTCCCCATACATCGAATCTACGGCAACGTATAGGGCCTTATGTCTGAATACACTTCTTGCATTGCCGAAGTTGAAATCGTAGCACTGAAGATATCTGAAGCTTCCGTTGGCACTCTCATGCTTCTTGATTCGTAGTTTCTTCCCACAGATGATTTCGTTGCATGAGCTATTC
>LQNS02278157.1:12024840-12056610 GCA_001587735.2 Parhyale hawaiensis
CACAGCAGCTTCATCAAGCGGGCAGCACGTCGAGTGCACAGCAGCTTCATCAAGCGGGCAGCACGTCGAGTGCACAGCAGCTTCATCAAGCGGGCAGCACGTCGAGTGCACAGCAGCTTCATCAAGCGGGCAACACATCGAGTGCACAACAAAGCAACCGAGTGGCCCGGGCAGCACTTTGAGTGCACAGCAACGCCACCAAAGGGGCAGCAAGGCGAGCGCACAGCAACCGCACCAAGGGGGCAGCAAGGCGAGCGCACAGCAACCCCACCAAGGGGGCAGCAAGGCGAGAGCACAGCAACCCCATGGTGCATCAAGGGGGCAGCAAGGCGAGCGCACAGCAACCCCACCAAGGGGGCAGCAAGGTGAGCGCACAGCAACCCCACCAAGGGGGCAGCAAGGCGAGCGCACAGCAACCCCACCAAGGAGGCAGCAAGGCGAGCGCACAGCAACGCCACCAAGTGGTGCAGAACATTGCACGCACAGCAACGCCACCAAGGGGGCAGCAAGGCGAGCGCACAGCAACGCCACTAAGTGGTGCAGAACATTGCACCCACAGCAACGCCACCAAGTGGTGCAGAACATTGCACGCACAGCAACCCCACCAAGGGGGCAGCAAGGCGAGCGCACAGCAACCCTTCCAAGCGTGCACCGCCGCACTAAGGTAGCCGCTAAGCCGCTTATGTCCGCCGGATGTGCGGGATCACATTCGGCAGCGGCTAAGACGGCGCTGGAACGTGCCGGCAGCATCAGGGTCTCTTTTTACAGGCGTTCAACCACACTCCATAATCGCAAGCCGAAGCAAGTTCCAGAAAAAATACACGAATGAATAAAATGTTTCATGAAGGTGACGCTTTTGGATTATGATATTTGAATCATTGTAAAAATGCAATACGTCGTACAACGTAGCTCAAAAAGGTAAAATTCATAACTTAATAGAAACTATACACTTGTAGAACGATTATTTAAAGCAGTTTCTGCGGAAAGCAGTTCATTGGAACTCCGGTGTAACACTTCAGTGGACTGTATTATATTAATTTAGGTGACTCAGCATTTACTAAATTTGTGCACAATTGTTGCGGCCTATTTTACAGTATGCACTAGCCGTTTCTTACGATAACTCAAGCGCTATCATTTTCTACAGTACGTGTTACTAATACTTGACACATTCCGGCTTTTACTATGATCAAGGTCTTTTGACTGCCAAGACAGGAAAAAAGTTTATAGATTTCCCTTAGTAGTGGATGAAGTCTGTGGTGCCAATAATTAAACTCATAAGTTATTCTTTCAGTTCCTTATACTAGAAAGTCAGAAACTTCAAAATGATATACTGTGGGCGACTCTATACGGAATTTGGACGTCCCATGAAATATTATGGCGTTATCGAGACTAGAGTCACTCATGTCAGGTTATACTGCAACTACTAGTATATATGTCGTTCACACTGACTATATTTTTCATTATTAAATAAAACTATAGAACCAGTTTGCTCTGCCCCACAAAAAAAAAATCTTAATTGTTACGGCAATTACAAAGTGAACCAAAGTCCATGAGGAACTGAACAGCCCTCATCGTAGGACACATCCCGTGACGGAGTAAGGGGCATTGAACTCTGAACAGGCAATACTATAGTGTATACAAAACGTGAGTCCAACATAGTATGTAATAATAATTTTTATTGAAAGACTTTACAATTAAAATCGAAGCAGGTGGACATAAACACGAAAGTGAGAATAGTAGATGAGTTGTCAGCCTTTGCGAGCCCGTAGGTAGTGCTTAGCACTATTTGGGCAGTTGACACGAAGCTAATGCTATGACGTACATATATTTAAGGTCAACACACCGAGCCATAGCGGCAATCAACTAAGGCCACCGATGAAGCCAAAAACTGCAATTAAGCATCAGGGTGGGGCCGCAGGAGCCCAGGTGTTGCTAGGGATGTAGCACTATCAGACATGGAAGTATGTAAGATAGCAAATACTGAGACCAAGAACTGTCTCTTCAATCGTAAACTATGAGGGTGAGAAGGACCTCAAATATGGCAATTCCGTGACACGTACAGAAAACCTATTTTAAAATTGTATTTAACATTTGATAGTAACGTAAAAAAAAACACGTGAAGGTTTCAGAAGATACGTGAAGGTTTCAGAAGATCGCCCCAAAGCGCTCTATCACATCGATTATTTATATATAACATATTGGCATGTTAATACCTACATCTTCCTCTACAAGGATGATGCAAGAAGAGTAACAAGATGAAGAGGAGTAGGAAGGAGCGTGGAGATGAGAGGACAAGAGTAGGGCAGAAGAGAAGCAAGTCTCTAAGTCTTAGGCCAAACCAAGATCACGGCCGGCCGTATGATTACTCTAGGAGTGCCGTTCCACATACAGTATTGTAAAATGGGCAAACCTAGCTAACATAACCCTAACGCCCTACGCCCATCCCTCACCTTCTGAGTGGATGCACACAACAGGCCGAAAAAGAAAAGAACTCAGCACAACAGACTAGAACTTGGACAAAGAGAGAAACGAAGTAAGGGTCAGTAGGAATGTTCCGACCCACAGTAAAAAATCAGCGCAGCCTACTGGAACGATGTCATCTAGAAAATGTTTTTCTTAGACACGGATGCATATACGTACAAATACATACTTCAGCTGCGTATAAACATCTTCACGTAATATATTAAGAGCTGGACATTATTATTTTTCTAATTTAAGCCTCCTTACACACAGAGTAACATTGTAATCCAAAAAGAGGACGACGAAATAAGAGACATTGGGAATACTAAGAGAAACATGGAACCCATTCACGAGTCAACGTGCATGCGAACAGCAAGTCGGGAAAGAAGAGGAGGAACAGTACAAAGCATCTTCAGTAGGAGTATGAAGATGGAGAGAAACAAAGTGGGCATGAAAGACAGACGTCCCGAAGGCCTAGCTAATGGCTTAGGTAGCCTACACAATTCCCCTGCGTATGCCGTTCCCCAAAACATAGTATAGGCGACCCTAATTAACCGTACCATAGGGCCTATGGCCCATCCTATGCCTCGGGGGGTAAGAGGTACACAAATCACTGACTCGGTGCACCGGATACCCCAGAACGATAGACACAGCTGGCGCCTCAGCCAAAGAGCGAATGCAACAGTGGCACACCGGCTATCAGAATAGAAAAGATAGCTGGCAGCAGGATTACCAGCAGGCCCGTCCCCAGAGTGCAACCGGGGCCCACGCTTCGGACCTACATGAGCCACTGCCACCCGCACTGAATTACAAAGACCTCGGATGGAAAATTAAGATGAAAAAATAGAAAATAGAATATAGAAAAGTAGATGAAGTAAGGCATTAAGCATTGAGACAGTTATGCTGAGACATGAGACAAGCTTTCAAAAGTTTTTTGAAGGGAGTAAGGGAGTTTGTTGATTTAATTACGAGTGGCAGGTCGTTCCAGTATCTAACTGCAGTTTAGTAAAAAGAGGAGTATAATTAGAGATATTCATGAATGGAATGTTAGTATTTAGGTTAGCTGCAAAACGGGTGTTGTGGCTATGGAACACTGTCAAGTTACGAAATTTGTTGAAGAAAATATTACTATTTCCTAATATGAAATAATTGAAAAACCTAGTGAGGACAAAATATCTATGATTCATTTTTCATGGGAGGACACCGGACAGTAAGTACGGCTGACCCTGAGCCACCAGCCCATCCTCGAGCGTTAGTTTGACGCAACGGGTCTGAAGAGCAATAATACGGGCCAAGGTGGATGGCGGAGCTCCGCCCCATACCTCGATACCATACACCAAATAAGGATATATCAGAGACTGGTAGAGTTTGCGCAACACGTAACTAGGCACAACGCTTCTTCGTTTCCTAAGAATTCCACAGGTGCGTGAGACTTTCCTATATACAAGATTAATATGACCTGAGGAGCTCAGTTTGTCATCGAGAATGATACCGAGGAATTTTGCTTGTGAAGTGAGGACCGAGGAGTACCACGTATGCTGACGCGCTCGTCAGTATGCTTACTTTTATTAGAAAATACCATGTAGGCTGATTTGCTAACATTTAATGATAACTTATTTGCACACAGCCAGGTGTTTACTCTAGCTAGGTCACTATTAACATCACGGTAAAGTTGTTCAAGGTCAAGTCCCGAGGCAACAGTAGTGGTATCATCAGCAAAGTGAATTAGGTGAAGTGTTTGTGCACAGTTAGAAGTGTCGTTAATGTATATCAAAAATAGCAAAGGCCCCAAAACCGAACCGTGTGGCACTCCTGCAGTTATACACTTAGTGGAAGATGTAGAATTGAAAACGAAAACATATTGAGACCTGTCGGCTAGGTACGAACGGATCCAGTCCAGTGCAACATAGATTTAGAGAATGAAAGGAAAACAACTAACTTTCAACTACAGGTACTGTTTCTTGCTAAGCTAGTGCAAAGATTAGCCGTTGAGGTTGAGGACAAGGTATATATACCAAGAAAGCTTTATTAATGAATTTTAATAGACAGTAGGCACAGCAGAACTTTCATGTACTTTGTGTCAACGTATTTCTCCAAATTTCATGCATTTGCAATTGAAAATGGCTGAAGTAATTTTCGATGTAACTTTGCTTGACAGGAAAAAGTGGTGATTGCGTCGTATTTACGTCAGCTGCAGAACAGCAACATATGTTAGGTTGCTTTACTTGGAGCAGCAAAAACATTCCTCACTGTTTTATGAATCGGATAGCGTAGTGATTTTTATAATTTTGATGCTTCAGCAAGTGATTTTTGCGGTCGAAAATTATCATTGTCAATAGTACTGATCTCTCGTGACCAGTTAAGTTATTTAATATGAAGAGAGCGTTGCCTGACAACCAACTAGTTTTGGAAGGTTCTGATGACGCATACAACTTCACTCAAGTATGCACACCTTCGTAGAACGAGTTTTTGTATAAGAATATATCATCATAAAAGTATACAAAAAGCTCATTTTTTTAAAAATTCATAATACTCTCGCCATCCTCCCTTCAAGACGGTGAAACAACTCATCCATTGGTTTACTGCTGTCCTGCACAACCATATACCTTCGGCAACACAATACATATCATGCTTCAGATATGCTCATCGAAAAATAATTCGAAAACGTCTTTCGCTGCATAAATACTAAGAAAATTGTACTGGAACGTCAAACGCAAACGTCAGTATATTTCTGTTGTTTGTCAGATGAAGCGCACGTCGTGAGCGGACCTTAAGCTCAGAAGTCTTTGGTTCTTATCTTCCTCTGCCACCAAAGGCTCCCGGTCGCTTCAAGGATTATGAAAAATATTGTGCAATCCCTCGGGCTTTTCTTATCACGACTGCCATTGGAAAGAATGGAAGAATATTTCCCCTCATTGGTAGAGGGAAGATAAGAACATGCAAGACAGCACGCACTGGTGGGTTACTTAAGTCAGTGACCTGGTGATAGGGGAGTTGGCTTTCTACAAAGATTGTCACTGGCACGGAATTTGAAGTGAATGCTGATTATTCATCTGTGTATATGTTCATATCTGTCACGGTTGTTCGTTGATACTGCTGTGCGATGTTTCTCACGACAACATGGTTAAGTGCGTGTAGACTAATGAAATAGTGAGAATATAATGTTATCATAACTCAATGAGTGATGTGATTAGTTACCACCAAGTGTAAAGTCCATTGCACAAGAGAATCAGAAGTTGCTTGGAGTGGCAATTCGTCCACAAATACTCTACGAGAGCCTGGAAAGAAGTTACCTGTCAGGAACAAATTCAGTAGGATGAGACTTGGCAAATATGCTTCGTAGGGTCTGAGTAATTCAAAGCAATTCGCAGTTCGCTTCTGCTGTTAGTACTTCACTCCTAGAAGTATTTCCTCGATATTTCGTAAATTTTGCTTTAATGGATGTGATTCCAAATGAGCAGCGAATAGTATAAAATGAATTTGCTTCAAAGTTGAAACGAAAATTGTCAGCAGAAAGAGACCGTGTCAAGGAGAGCTGATCTAAGACGGTTAGTGTGTAGATACATATTAAGCGCTTGAATGCCTATAAATTAAATATAAAAAATGTACAACTTTCTGAGGGATAATTCACTTCCATAACTTGAAACGATAGCTGAAACTTCGCTAGTGATACTGGCTAAGCCAAATAAATGAAAGGCTAACATTTTAACAAATGTTCTACTTTACGCACAGTTTCGTTTACAAACTACAAGAACGTAAAAGACCATAAAAAAAACTGGAAAGAAAACGAGCATCAAAGTGTGTTAAATTAATATTGTTCATTTCCATTCTATGAAAGTTACAATACATTTGTCGAAAAAAATGAAACACCTGTAACACCTGTATGCTGCGCGTACAAAACATAGACCGAGGAGCTTGACGTTCTGGTAATTTTGTCCCGTGAGAATTGGAGACGATGTCGCCCATCTGCACACGAAGACATGTCACTACATTCCGTCGATAACTGCGACGTCGCTCAATAGAAGCAAAATTTGCAGTACTTTGTCTACCTTTCTGAACATAAGTTGATGTTCGATAGCATGCTTCTATTTCTGTTTCTCGTAGACGCTTGCAATACGTCATTTCAACCTCGCAAATACGTCACACTCACACTGTCAAATTTATATAGGAAAATTTAGTAATAACTTTGTCATGTATGGTTGCCAAAAGCAGTTAATGGCACAATAATCAAGAAAACTGACTGATTCTCTAATGGCACAAAAGGTTCTCTGAAAATAATGTTGCCTCCGGTTTTCTGGGTAACATTTTTAAAGTTAGGTACGTGAGGTACGACAATAACTTTTGGACGCCTCTTCTGCGATCAGAGTACAGTCTTCATACATAGTTACCTAATGAATACCTTCCTACGGGGAGAAATAAATGGGTTTTCTTTCTTTCTTTCTTTCTTTTCTTTTTAATTGTCAAACATATGAGCCGTTAGGGCTGCGAGATTGGAAATATGGCTTACGTCAAGACAGATTTCGCTTGGGTAACATTGTCTTACGTACAATTTGAGGATCCACTGCCTGTTGCTCTGCCAAGTATTTTTTCTCATGCGCAGTGCAGGTAATTGCATAATTCTTTGTCAAGGAGTGCTGACCGATGAAGGACACATGCACCTATAAACAGAGGATTTTTAATAAGGTTAATATTAGGGATAACTACTACATAGACAAGTTACGTTGGTACATGTACCATAAAATAATCATAAATATAAGTGTATGAAACTCTTACAGTATAAATCACATACTACACCATACTCGAAGAGATCCTCTCCCCTCAGGGAAATTTTTAAGTTAAGCGGCTGACAGATAAAAACTTGATCAAGTCTTGTTTACTTCACAAAGCAAACAAAGAAACAAACCATTCACACCGCCCTGTTGGTGACCTGAAATTTAGTTATCATTCATGCACTGCTGACCCACATACATATATTTACGACTCTGTGTTTCTGATACATACAGTACAATTCTTCATCACCTTTAACACTCTGCTTTTTCTTTGAGGTTCGTGCGTTAATTAGTTGAAATTTTATTAGATTTCAATTTGTCAGCTTTAGGACCAATCTGTCACTTAATTTGAGTAGCCATTGCAAGCATAGTGTTGACAATGTGTGTGTGTGTATATGTTTAATAGTACTCATTCTGTAACGTTCAAATCCACGATAGTTTTACCCCGGTTATTTTTTTTTAATAAATATGGCTTGCAGCTGCTGAAAACTCTCTTGTGTTCGACACATAAAGTATATTTCCGCTAAATGTTCAAGCTAAACAGCATCGACAAACATCAAGAAAAAGTTAAAAAAAAAATACTTGTCTCCTCCAGTCATGCTGCATAAAAGCAGAGTTATGAATTTTTGAAAACGCAGAAGTCTGTGAGTCATTCGAAAAGTTGAAAGGATTTGCAGAACAAACATTGTGCAGACAGTTGGAAGAGCAACCTCTTCGTACATGTCCTTGTATTGAGCACCATCGTCTTCCTTCCGTTCAAAACTCCAAACAGCTGGAGAGCAAAGTAAAGTCAGATCTAAGCGGCAAGCCAGTGACTTCTTTTCAGATGATAATATTTCCTATTAAGGGATTGCTATTTGTGGGGCATGGTCCAAAAGAAACGCTAGTCATGGGCTCGGCAGAGTCAACAGACTGGCCGAGGCTTCTGAGGCTATATACGCCTTCGAGTGACACCAACGACACTCTAAATGCCACAATGGCGGCTCAGTGCAGAAAAACGGCCTCCGCAGAACGTAAAGATGTCCCCATGAGGCCAAGAGGTGCTGATAGCCGATATTTACATGAAGAAGGGGCATATTTGGAAGGTGATATATATTTTGATCTGTCGTTGCCGAGTCCAGGCGTCTATAACGGTAATTATGATTTCGCTAAGTGTCAGTGGTAGTACTGCCATTGATGAGGTTAACGGTGCTAACGAATAGCAGGCAGCTGCCATTACAAATGACGAAGAGCTGCCATTTCTCAACACCAAAGTGAACTTTACAATGGTACCCTCAGATTTTGCTAAAATACTAATCTAAAAAAATATGCTGTGAGTGCTGATAAATCCTATCTATAAATCAACGATTTTATTAACATTTCCTGTCATCACATATTCGTACAGAACTAGTAATGCGCTTACTTTTCAAGTCTCTCCAAGCGCTGAAGTTTCATCCTCAGAGGCAGTCCAGATATTATTCCAAAGGTTTTAAGCGTTTTTATTCAAGTCTCATTCGATTGACGGCCGACAATTTTAGCTTCCTTTCTCATCATTCTTCAATTTAGCATTGTTTTCCGTTATGCGTCCACCATCCCGACTGACCAAAATGACTCAGGGAAATAAACATCTAGGTCTTCTTTTCTTCAGCACAGTTCTTGGGATAGATACGCTATAAACTGAATGGATGAAACCAGTTGCAATTCACACAATAAATTGGAATGAGGAAAAATGAAGACGAGCGTCTCGCAAATGGGTCCTGCAGTGCGGCCTAACACTTCTCTCATTGCAGTCAGTAGTACTCCATGGACATATGTGCTTCTACCTGTGGGAATCACACAAAATTTTCATCAGCCTTTCCAGTCTCGTTTGTCATTGCTAAAACAATATAAAAGCAGATAAACAGTCGCATAAAATTTTTGCGCTTATACATTGAAGTCAGCGTACATTTGCAAGCTGCCTTCAAAAGCCTTTAACATGTTTGAAAACCCGTTGTCAAAATAAAGGGCATTGTAGAGACAGTTCTGTATTTTTTATGCTTCTTGTATTGATGCTGCTATAGTCTGCAGTTCAGCAAGCTGATTGATCTTCATTTTCATATTTCGGAAGCGATGAGCGCAACCAATTCCTCTTCTGAAGCACAGTAATCCACAATAAGTTTTCTCGTGCAAAGTAGAATTACAGCTAGTGAGAAAATCAAATATCCGTACATGATAACTTTTAATACTTTCAATAAATTAAAAGAGTAGGTCTTTAAGTGACAATTGCAAACAATTTCATATCAGCTAAAAGTGCATAGAGAATAAAATGAAACTTGATGTAAATGGAAGAAATATGAGTGTTAGTCTTGTTTTGTAGTGAAGAACTCCTCATGCGAAGGAGCTATAGGGTTTCAAAAGTTTGGAATTGCTGGTCTTCTCGCAGGTCGCTATATTTTGTTCTAGTTAACATTAAGTAGCTAGTTTTGCCTGAAAATATAGGTACAGCATTCAATTCATTATGATTGTAATTTCGCAAAAATGTGATTTATGATTTAGAAAAATATAAGTAACTATGTAATTTACGAGAAGCATTAACTATTAAACTTTTTACCGAAAGTAAAGGCTACAAGAAATGTCAGAAAATTTAAATGTTTAATTTACTAGATGATCGTATCTATCACAAGCTATAAAATAGTAAAAACTTTTGAATACTGAACAATACCTTGCGCTCTACATACGATTTCTCCAAGATCTTCTACCTGCTACCCGCAGCAACTTGAGGCCCAGCTCAGAGAGAAAAAACGGCAGGAGAGATCGCAGACATCCGATTTTTTTCTAGCTTGCATGTCCGCGCCGAAAGTAGCCACACTATAGAAATTAGTAGGGAAATCTAGAAAACAAAATCCAATGATCATTCACAATGAGTCGCGAGAATATTATCGGCATTAGGCAATCGTATAAACGAGCGTTGAGCAGTAAAGATTGTAACAGTCAGCGTTCCGAAGCAAATATTTCGTTGATGTTTTTGAGCGAATATAGGATTATCTTTTATCAATCTGGAAAAACATTTTTTATAGATGGATGAGACAAAAACTGAATTAAATTGTTTGAACGCAGATTCAGATTCATGATTGTAGGAAACTCCACCTTCGCCGCTCTTCAACGCAAGAACAGAATAATTATGCCAACTGTAAAATTTCATTGTGGTGACAGCTTCTTGTGTTGAGGATGTTTCTCTGCAAACGGTACTGGCAATATATTTAGCACTAATATGGTAAGTGAATGTAGCGGCTTGGCTAGCTTTTTGTGACTTTGGACGCAGAGTTGTCTGTTTCTATAGAAATGTTTGATCTCTCAATTGTACGGCTATTCGAAAAGATAATGATCTGAAACATACAATAATATGTACTTACAAAAAGGCTAACGTTGAATACATAATATCAGTGCACTTCATCGGCCAAAATCAGTCCTAAGACTTGAATTCTCTAAAAACTAGACTGCTCTTGACCCTTTGGGTCACTAAAAACCTATCCTAAGTATTCCATTTTCTTCTGTTCGATTCGTGGGCTTGAAGTAGGTGATGTCAGATTTTTTTAAATACGAAAGTGCAGAGAGACGAATATTTTTCTGAAATAAAAGCACTGCTGAGATGTAAAAGCATCTTGATGTTAATTTTAGCTTTAGAAACAGTAGATTGATGCTATTTTTCAATCGTTGTAGTAACTGATACTGGCTACGAGACTAAAATATCAGTATTTGAATTCTCTAGTGCACTTCACGTATATAGCAGTCGTTATCCAAATAACGACGTTACTTAAGTATCAATCTCGTTTTAACTCCTGAATGATAATAATTTGGCAGCAGGTTTCGCAACTTACTTGTGCTTCAATACTGTCCACTTAACTGTGTCTCTAATACCTAAAGTGACTACGAGTACTAAGCTGATCAGGAGGCTGCCTCATAACACAACAGTGCAATGGTCACCGAACTCAGATGCATCCCTCCTGTTGATATTTTCTTATTAAGACTTCATTGCTTGAATTTCTTCCGACCTTATAAGGAAGATTATGTGCACGGTGACATACAAGCAAACAAGCAAGATTATCAGAGCTACATAGAATTGTGGCGATGTTTAAGAATTCGATTCCATTTTTCAGCTCCAACAATCTGCATAAAATGTATCATGAAGAATGGAATAGGATACCATCTAAATTGGCAAATCAATAGTTCATCGCTGCATACTGAGACTTTTAGTGGTTGAAATGAATGATGGCTATGATGCAAAGTATTAAATGACGTTGATACAGCTGCAAATATAAGTTATTGTATAAATAATGAGTTTTTTTTATATGTTTCCAATAACGTAATGGTAGCCCCACGCGCATCTTCGACTCTGCCCCCTTTGCTTGCTTGTTAGATATAACGTCATCTGGAGGCCAAACGGAGTGGCTCACTATAGTCTCTCTTTATGATTTTCGCTTGCTCATATAATTAAACGTTCTTTATTTATAAGAATGAATAACCAGTTCAATTAAAATGTTGCGGTTTATTGCGAAAGTCCTGTATAGCTCTCCTTGACTTGATAACACTGTAAAATGAAATACCCTCTGCAGTCAGTGCATTGTTTTACCGCATTTTTTAAAGCAGCTTATGAGGAAACAAAGTACGGTAGCTTTAGATATTTTATGAAAAACATTAAACAAAGATCTATATAAATTCTTCACTAGTAGCTCTGTAATAAGAGTTCTAACTTCCAAAAAATATATAATAGTATATTTATTAACTACAGCACAAATTAGGATAAGGCTTTTGCAACAATGTACAGTACGGTATAAACAATTCATATAAAATATTGCGATAAACTTATAGTGGTTTCCCCAAAATATCAATTCACTGGGGTTCGTTTGAAAAATTTGAGGGACACTCTGTTAAATTTCACGCAACCTCTTAGCCTGAAAGAAAGAAAATACATTTCTTCTAATTTGAAGACCCTCAGCTAGAATTCTAGATAAGTGTACTGGTATAAAAATGTTGGCTCTAGAGTCTCAAGTAACAATGCCATCCCGTGCATAAATAAGTTACCACAAACCATCGGTATACTAGCATAAGGTGCCTCCAGTTTAGATGAATGAAACTTGGAAGTGGCTAGTGGGAGCATATTAACGGCTGCCCACATTACAGCGCCCAGATAGAAGCGAAGACGTGAAGTTATAGTAAGAAATTAAACTAAGTTAACTCGAATTAGCTTTATATGACATAATGACAATTTTTCACTTTTATATAAACCCATAGATGAAGCCAACCTTATCTCATATACCTCACGGGAAAAATATTATGAACAGCTGCAGCCTATTGACTGCGATAACTTGCGATTTATCATCTTTGTGTGAAGGTATCTATCTTCATTATATCTAAAAAAAGTCCAGTGAAAATTCTTGATTTTCTTTTGCGCAGGAAATGAAACATGGAAGCTATCGATAATGGGCTTTATTGGTCCCATTACTTCCATTAACTCATTCACAAGAACGGCACTCGCCATGCTCGAGGTCTCCAGATAACAATTTGGAGCGAGATGAGCAAAAGCCACAAACTGGTCAAGCGATGGGGCTACCTGTACGTTATTTTACCATGGTTAGCGCGTATGTCGGCCTCTCCGTCCTGATATGATAGAATAGATGAGAGGAAATTCGAACAGTAATGATCGCACTCTGAATTTCATGACTATACACGTTCAATATGATAATTGCACTGTCAAATTGATGATCAGACTGTCAACTTAATGCTCGTATGCTTAATTTGATGATCGCGTGCTTCACTTGACTATCAGCAGCTCAACTTCATCACTGCACGCTCAACTCGTTGATCGACAACCCCAAGGGCCCAATATGTATGGGATCGACGCACATTACTGGCCTTCAGTTTGACGGCTGTGCACCTCAGTCCACATATATTATTATTTTGCTAATGGTTCTATTAGTCCATCCATCAATTCGTTCATTTGCACAAAGCTCTTTCCGTATTCGATACTAGAAAATAATGAATCATTGGGACGGTCTCGAGGGGAAACAACAGGTGTCGGTTTTAGTTTGTTATTGTTCACATTTCTGTGGCTGACGTGTAATATACTTTCACAGCTAGTAGCCATGTTTCGGGTCCAGGCATAAATGAGGACTGACACTTTTGTTCTATAAAATTTTTACAAGTCTCAACTACATAGTAGTGCTTCACTAGTTGACTGGAATTCCAAAATTTTGAGCTACATAATAAAGTACAGTTTTTTGGTTGCCTGTTTGCTCTCTTGGTTGGTTGTTTGGTCCGTCTTTCCGTTGCTTTCGTAAAGAAAAATGGAGACCATGGAGAAAATTCAGCTGATGATTGCTAAGAGGATAAGATAGGAGGGTATTCCTTTAATATTTAAACTGGATGGTTGAAACTAATGGCTGACGCCGCAGTGATCTTTAATCTCTAACTCGGGGACGTCATTAAAGTCAGAATGGAGTAAACTTCACTTTTTTGTTAGAATGGAATAAAGATCTGCGGCTTGCTCCCTCCATGTTACCTCCGTGTCATAGACTCATTTTTTTTGCCTTACCCATTTGATCACTTAATTGTTGGTTTTAGTTTAATTTTTACATCCATTCTCCTTAGCAAGGAGGCTTATTAGAAGGAAGGAACAGAGCCATAGTTCGCCGTACTGACCAGGGATTTTTCTTTTCTATTTCGATAGCTGCTCTCTCCCCATCAATCATAGGCTCCTAGCCATCCCTTTCCACCAATCACAGATTGCCAGCCATTTATACAGCCAATCAGCGAGTCAGTTAGCTTCAGCCTTTGAACTAATCTCAAGTTCCGAGCTCCGTAGCCGTTGCTACCTCTTTCTACTAAAACTCCTTGTTCCTCAATTTTCTTTCTTCGATGATAAAATTCTTCACTAGAGGTGATGCTGTTCACGTACACTCTAGAATGGAGTTAATTTTTCACTATTTTACTAGGCTTCATATTCCAATCTCGCGTATTATGATACTCACCGCATTTACTCGCTGTCGCTTCCAGAAATTTTTTTTCTAATTGTCTGGCCAACAGAAACAATGAATCCAAAGCTCATTAGATGCCGTTTTAGTGACGGCTTGCAACTCGAGTCAAAATGTATCTACTATAGACCGTCAGGCTCTCTTCCACAAACACGATTCTGAAAGTATTTAATTCATAGGCTTGTCGTCAATATGTAATAATGGCTGATTTTATAGCCCTTCACTTTTATGTCGATGAAAGGAACGCTAGATCATGACTCTGGGCTGCCTGTTGAATTGTAAGATGGTCACTGCGCTATCTAGCAGCTGCAGTTTTTTATGGCGCCTAGCAATGGAATTATTGACTTCGTACAGCAACTAGATTTTCTTTTCCTTTCGCAGTGCGTGGAGAAGGCAAACACACAAGGCCACGCACGTACAGTACTGTCCTCATTTTGATCAAGTGGTGACAGGCCGCTGGACAAACACTACTGCTACACAGTATGACCAGAAGAGACGGATAGACCGACAGTAAGGGCTCCGTCTATAGAGTCGCACTACTTGTCTTCAAATAGAAACACTGGCCAAAGGGCACCTGTGGCTGTCCCTACTGCTGCCAACCTGGGCGATTAAACCAAATGTCGGTAAAAGAAATCTTCGGCTGCTTGCACGAACTTGGGCCCTTGATTGTTACAGCAAATTGTTATGGTAATGGTCAGGCCTACAGCAGCTCTGGTCTGCGTTTGTGGTCACTCATTTTTTTCCACTCTGAAACTGAATTTAATGTGCAGATATGAGGATGATATACAAGCACCACAGACATGAGAGCGATTTAATGCTCTGAGATCGCTGCTTAACTCATTCATTTTTGGGGAGAAGGGTTGTGTTTGCACCCACAAATCACCAGGTAATCGACCTCCACAACTGAGAATCGCTTTTATATGTATCACGAAAATCATCTACTTAACGCTTGTTCTAATCGTGATTAAACCTGTACCCATAATGTCTTTCTTGTTCTTGTTACAATGAATGTAGTCGAGTGGTAAATAATATGCTCCTTCTTGATTACCATGCTATATGTATATACAGCAATGTTTTAAATTGATTAGTGTTTTTAATTTTATGGAAGTCGAGCATCAAGTGTATTTCATTCAGTTACATTTCTCAAGATTATTCCTGAGAGATAATAGGTACGTATATAGTAGCTTCACTAACGACATGATCGATATCTAAATAAATAACTGTTGCGATGCACTCTTTAGAAACCTGTCAGGAGCCTGTATTTCCGTAGTTAACCGTATTAACTACTTCGGCAAAATTCACATAGGTCACGTCCACGCTTTTGCCTTGGCTCAGGCAAGCGAGCAGTGAGTCACGGCGCTCATTGTCAGTGGTTCGCTACTGTCAAAACCTATAATATTTCAACGAGTAGATTATTGTCGCATAAGCGGCATATTAAGGGTTCTGGAAACCTCCTTCAAACCTTTTCCACAATGCAGCTCCTTACAGAGACAGATCTGCAACGGCTTGCATCCATATCGTGTTTCCAGTAGCGCGTGGATAGGTGAAGGCAATGACTGCACCTTTCTATAAGGCGATGGGTATCACTCCTTTGTCCAATGGCATACGCTACGTAAGGAATAGGGGATAGCAACGTATTGTGAGACGAATACACAGGAGCCGAACGTGAAAAATTAAAGTCCGTATAGAATATACGCGTGAAAAGTTTCCCTTTGGAAAGTATTCCGACAGCTCCCTAGAATCAATATGTGCTTTAGAAGATTAGACCGGTCTATGTGAGTCGACACACAGCATGTGAACTGATTTTGTGCATACTCATGGTGCAGTGTGTGCTGAGTGCTGTGTTGATGTTGTCTCAAGCCCAGTGTGCTGATCAGACAAATAGAAGTCTGAGAGATGAGCCGAGTCTCTCTATAGAGCACTCGCCTGGAGCGGCGACCGCGTCGGGCGTACACGTAGAGATCGTTCCACCTGTTGCGGAGGTGATGGCTTGGTTGCTTGTGCAGTGAAGGTTGTGGTTTTCTGTGAGGGTACCGCATTGCAGGTGGCTTCGGCTGTGGTTGTGACAGCAGTGTGAGAGTAGCAGCGCTTACTAATACGGATATGACGCGGGCTGCTTTTGCAGACTAGGATGCTGCAGCAGTCTTTGGCTTGGTTACTGTTATGTGCATGTGCGTGTGTCAGGAAAGGGATGGGAGGCAGCGAATATTGCAACGAATATAGTTTAATCATATCAGTCTTGTCTATAGTTTACACTGTACACCATTAGCGCATTGACTTACGCACGTGTCGGCGGATGTGCCGTAGCTGGTGTGGCCAGTGTAGATATGAGTACGATGGTATCTCGCTGTCGTTGATGGTAACAATGTGGATGGCAACCGTTTCCCTATAGTACTGGATGGGGCTGACTGGGAAGTGCCAGGGCACTGACTGCGGTGGCTGCTGCAATTTTGTTTGCGGTTGTAAGTGCACTGATGGCGGCAGATTCAAGTACTTGACTCTAACAGTACCGGTATGTGTACCCACCGCTACAGATGTGTGGGTGGAAATGCATGATCAGAATTGTGGCTCTACGCACAAAAAAATGGTATACCTTGCAATAAATCATCTTCAACTGTAATACACAAATAAAGAATTTTGTACTGCAGCGTACCTGCAAGCACCCCACTAATCCATCTTTCTCCCTCTCCTATTGCACACTGAAGATGTTCTTGTTTACAGCACTATGTAAAGAAGCGAAAGCGCGAGCTGTATTGCCGTCGATGTGGCGTACAGGCGTATCCATCTTAAGGCCTTGTTGAGCCCCGTGAGTAATGTCTGTGGGGGGTAGAGTGCCTTCCAGATTCTTATCGTGTGATGTTATGATATACTGAGGGATGGAGGCAACCGCGAGGACTCTGGTGATTTTTTTGGATGTAGTTTTGCTCTCCGAAGCTCAACCCTGAATAAAAACTTCAGACTTATGTTACTGAATTTATTTACAATAGAGCCTTAAGTATCATAGTGCATGGGAATGGGAAGAAATCACAAAATACTGCAATGCATCAAAATATCTGCAACACCTGTATCAAATTTGTTATGAACCTGTAAAGCATAAAAAGTAATAATATAATGTTGCAGAGGCAGCAACTGACGTCCAAGAGAAGTGTGCGAAGCATCACTTGAATACATTTCAAATCCATCCTGCATTCTAGGCTAGCCAGCAACACTTCGACCATAGATACAGAAATTTGAAAATGTTCAATTATTCCAATGTGCAAGAACAAATAGATGTTGATTTACAGATTTTTTCTGCACCGCTTTATAACTTTAGAAAATGAAAGCCAGGGCAGCGCTCACCTACAAAATCTGTGCAATGACTCAAAAATACGCAAATCCAATTTTTTGTACAAAGGTAGACAGCATATCACCAGGACCGGCACACCGAATGCGGCTCAAATGCATACAGCAGCTTGGAAACTTGCTCGTTTTATTGCTTCGCCTCCAAGCGCAGCTTGAGTACGTAGAGTTGTTAGCACTATGTATATTAATTTTTTATTCACGTTCAAGAGCGAATCTTTTATCTGAGTCTGCCCTGGATATGAGACCATGATTAATATTTTGAAGCACCTGGAACTGTGTTTAGTCTACCCAGAAGGTCTGCTAGATTTTTTTTTTTTTTTTGTATAAAATCGAGGCTTATTACTGTATCGTTTATCATACTGACATCGCCAGTCACTCACAGCTGCGCAAAAGCGTTTCTTCCTATCATATCCAGATGTAACCGCTAATCTTCAGTTACCCCTAGGGATGCCTCCTAAGGGCGTATTAAATTCGGCATCGCTGTAACAATTCAGCAGAAGATTTAGGCCTGGACTCCCTGTCATGGTTGCAGATACAATGAGCTGCCCGAGGAAGAGGCTTGTGTTATTTTGATGTCATGCTGAGGGTGCATTACCGGCACAATCGCCTCCCAATGCGATAAGTGCTACGTAATTCGCACCATTAGTGCCCACCGTTCACCCATTAATGGGAGCCACCAGCACTTCGGATTACATCTGTCCTTGTAGGACCTTTGGTGGTCGAGCAAACACATCATTAGAGCCTCCGAGCCGCGAAGGAGTTGGTCTTCGCACCGCAAATCTGCCAAACTTTGCGCAACACCTCGATAGCACGTCACACATCTGAAAAACTTTGCACGTAGCCACGGAGAAATAGTTCTCCGAGTGGCGTGCCCAATGGAAATATTTCGCAGGAGATGAGGGTTTTGGCCTGGCTGAAGAACAAACAAATTTGCGCTTATGCTCTACAAGTCTTTGCTTCTTAGAAACAGATGTCCCAATTTTTTATATGGCAGTGGATATCTAATGTCTACCTTACTTAATTGATAAGTCAGCTTATCAAACGAAACTGTGTTCATTTACATGTTTTTTTTTTGCAATCACAGATTTTGCGCAGAATACATAGAGTATATCAGTGGAAGTCTTACGTTATCCCGCTTTTGTTTGGTTTGGTGTATCGCTCAAGTCCCTAGTGTAATAGGTCACTCCATGAGCTGGTTAATTTAACCGATTTTCATAATTCCAACATATACTACAGTGTGTGTCTTGGGCTTGTATAACGAGCGCAAACTTGTAGCTCTATATCGTCCATTATAAGATTCAGTTTAACGGAAAATAATTATCACTACAGAGCCTGAGTGTGTCGCAGTGTTGCTCTAATACAAAGAAGGGACGTACAAAGTTACAGCTCGTTGTTACAGGAGTCACTGTGACCTCCATCTAAGAAAATCTATGAATTACAGAAATGCAAGCTTTACAAAAGCAACAAAGAGAAAAATACCTAATTTGTAACGTTTCCATACGCAAATATTTCTTATTCTCCAATATAAGGGCATCGGCTTGCTGAGCAAACTATTCCGTAAATGAAGAACATCTTGTGCTTGCTGATTTAAGATGGATCGAAGGTACCGCTTACTTTGGAGTATATGACACGACAAAAATAGCGTCTTGCTGTAAACTCACCCCAGCTCATTCCCATGCTCATCTTTCAGGATGCTGAGAGTGCAGCCATTAGCCAACAGCCGCAAATGACTTGGGTACACAAACCGCCATCGAGCGTTTCCAGACCTGCTCAGTTTGTTTGATCGGCTGAGACTGTCGTTTGCAGACCTCAACATGGCAGCCTCAATCCCAAGAGTTTGACGATCTCGTCTCTGCTCTCAGTTTGTGGATCAACTAGGCTAAGCAAAGCCTATAAGGTATGAAATGGTAACCTCAAATACAAGAAATTGAAGATATTTGGCTTAGCCGAGGCATTACTACTGAAGTAATGTCTATATGATAGCAAATGGAAGCCAAATACGAAAAATAGTCGATGTAAATAAAACTGCGCTATAGAAGACTTTGATATCTATCTGCTGCTTCAGCCAGGATGGTAATGCATTGTGAATTACCACAAATTAAGTTAAGTAACGGAATCAAACAGTAAAAATTGCTCAGGTATTCCGTCACCCAGTTTGGCTTTTGACCTAACCGCTGTACTTTTCGAATTATTGTCCCTACTATGCTTTTCATACTCTGTTGCTTGACTGTCGAGTACGTGTGTAAGTTTGTGTGTGGATGAAATCGCCCAAAGCAACACCAATAAAGTATGCTGGGCTGAGTTACATTCGTGTAAGCGTACAGCTGAGCCGTGCCAATTCTTCGAACTCGTATACGTGGGCGAGTCTGATGCGCGCACGACGATTAAACACAGCACTTTTTGGAGATCAGGTTCCTGCATATCAAGTCTGCATCTCGCTCAATCTGATGGGAAGTCCTACGAATGATCCTTTCAGCGGTGCTGTTAACAGTGCAAAACTCCATTTCCTAAAAAGTGTACCAAAATTTGTTTTGGATCATGCGGATTTATTACAGATACGTACAGAAAATTAGATTGAATTTGGCGATTCCAGAGTGCGGAAAATAATTACAGATTACTAGAATTGCTTCATTGATGGTAAGTGTAACAGCTGTTAGCTAAGAATCGGATGCTTAATATATATATATAATACGTGAAATAAAAGCTTTATAGCAAACTATACTCGTGTGCTGTTAATATACCAGTATATTGCATTTATATAACTGGCCTACCTCCAACATCATTGTACATACTATGACACGGTAGTCTGAGAAAGGAATCGTTAGAAAACAATTTCTCGTGTATTCTATGCTCCAGAGCACGTAAAGCTATGAATATTGACAGAAAAAAGTGACCTCCAGTGCGATTGCAAATTCGATTGTTTGTCCGGTGAACCGGGCTTTAATTTCTCATATTCACAGAGATTAATAATTCTATCATGAAAAGGAATTAATCAACCTACATTCGTAAGTCAACTGAGCCTTACCCAGGAAGTGGTGGGGAGAGTAGCTAAGCTTAAGCCGCTAGGGCCCAAAGTTTCTTTGCTCCATTTCGAAAAATAACCAACACATCTCCGTGAACGGAACGTCTGCAATGATCTCTCTGTTCATGGTAATGTATGTTATATCCCACTTTTACCTAGAGAAATACATTTTCTTAATAGTAGTGGCTTTACTTCAGGAGCTGTCGGAGATTATTAAGATGTTACGAAAAACGCAGTTGAGATCGATCATTAGTGGCCTGGCGATGCTACTTTGATTTCGATCCAGTGCCTGTACTAGCAACAGAACTGTGGCTTCGAAAAGCTAATGCATTTCATCACCTTCCAGTCTTTTCGAAAAATTTATGCCTTCCATAATAGCTTGCTTTTGCATGGTAGGGCACATTTTTGCTGATGTTTTGTTAGCTATTCTTGTCATAGCGACTTGTACGGTAGCCCTCGAAACATCAAATTATTATAATTGAGGGGTTTTCTCCATTTCCGTACTAACCGTATTTTCTTTATTCTACAGAGTTTCAAAACCGTAAGCGCTTGTTGAAACTTTCCTAACGTGTAAATCATCCGTTCAGCACTTTATGTAACATACTATTTTGTGCACAGGCAAACCTTAAACCCATAATTAATTTAAAGAAAATATATTATTCGGTTTTGAGATTGTAGGAAATCTCTGCATAGATCTGGTCACCGCATTAGTTACTCCAACGGTCGTTTAACTAAAGGAGAGTAAAACATTCAAGCGTTCCTTGACAATGTCTACACCCCCTAATTTTCGACAGATCTAAGCTCTCCTTTTATATATAGTGTATTAATAAGAATATAATGATAAGATAAGTACGGTAAGTTTGAAAAACACAAAATCTTCACTAACTGCCACCATCGGAATCTTACTTCGTTTCTTTGCGCTTCTTACACTTCATACTGCGTGCCGTTCACCTTTTAACAACCACAATACATTAGCAAACATGCCACCTTGGTCAACATGCAGTTGTAACGTCAATAATTTTCATCGCTCTTGCCAATACATAATACCACACTATGAGCTCACCAAATAAAGTATCTGCCGCTCAAAGAATTTGTCGTCAGCACACAGTCGTGGGACAGTTTTTGCTAACTGAAAGTGACGTACGCATGAGCCAACTTTATAAGCCAACCAACAGGCAGTCGATCGGTTGGTTGAGCTCAGCCCAGTCTATACGCAACACTGCAGAGTCGCCCATAAAATGTCTGCTAGCAAATTCAGCGCAAGGCGCAGACGGCGAGTATCACCGATCAGTTGCACATTTTGAGGTTCCAGAGCCTTCTACCGAAGCCATGTCACAGCAGCAGCCACAGCCTCGCCCCCTTGCTTGGTGCTGGGAGCAGCAATTGGTCTCCCAGCTGGGGTCCAGGGAGCGTCTGTGCGGCTACATCATCACCCGGCGGGGCTCCTCAAAGTTGGGCCCCGACCGCTGTCGGGCGTCCGAGTGACTCGGGCCAACGGAATGCCCGTGCCGGAATAATGTGCAAACTCTGCAGGTGAACATTTGGTCTAATGTACGGCCATGGTATAGACAGTCTGGCTGTGACCACGCACGCCGATCTACGACTCGCTAATAAAAGAGAAGTGTTGATGCATCAGAGATACTTGAGTTTATGCTATCTCTGCTCCCCTCGGGATCTCTACCAGCAGCTATACTTGGCACCAAATCTCAATAGAGCAACAAGCAACCAAACGAATAAAAAAATACTGAAGCTCAGTACCACCTGAGGAATCCTACCAATTCCACACTGTGTAATAATACTGCATCTGACAGAAGCAAGGTAGCATCCACGAAATATTTCGTTGATGTCTGTCACCACTCGACAAAGCTCGGTTATATGAATTTCCTACTAGAAAGATATGTACCGGTAGTAATCGTGAAGGGATTTACGGATACAAGCTCTCAGAAACTTCTTATCCTGCATCCTAATAACTGAATTCCTATTCCTGCGAGAGCTCAATAAATTATTGCAAATAATGAAGACTCTCTGGAGTGAGAAATGTGAGGAAATAAGTAACACGGAATAATCTCGGACCGGTATAATACATTGCTGTATGTTCCCAACTAAGTCGACACCAATTAACTGAGAGTACATACACACAAAAAAAGTGTTTGAACAGCCACGTATAATTGAGTACGCTCCAATGAACGTATGCATTACATGTATAACTTAATAAATGCGAAATATATAAGAAACAAGCAAGAAAACTTTTACTTGCTAAATCTACAGTACAATTAATGTCATTATGTTTCAGTTTGTTGCACGTTGTCCAAGTGAATTGGACAGGTGAGCATCCATTTTTATTGCGGAAGCTGCCAACTGTCAAGAACTGTTGCCCTTCTATCCATAGGAAATGAATTGTCAAGTTACAGGCAGGTTTAGAGTACGTCTTCAACAGCGTGTTGTGAACATTATCTGACAATAAATTGAAGTACTTTTTGACACAATGTGAAATATTAAGGGACGAATTTGTATATGTAGGAAACAAAAATACTGTTCTTAATTTTTCAGATGCTTTCACTTTTATTGAAGCTTGGAAAGTATTGTCAAATCTTCTCACCACACCCTCTTTATATGTTATCGGGGTAATATAAGCATTCATATGTACTATGAAGCATACCAACTAAATTTCTTGATCTTACTCAAGCGCAACGTACCTCGTCTAATTCACAGCACGTCTCCCGAATCGTGCTTGTTCCGGCTTCAGTTTATTCGAATCTCGCATCTCAGCTATTGACAGTTTTTCTCCGCTCACCATTTTCAGTTAAGGATTTTCCAGCTTATTCTCATCTGCAGTGCTCGCAAAAGTACATATTCTACTCGTGCTTTTTTCAGCCGCGCTCGTTTCGTTTTGTCCGCGTTTGACCAATCAGTTCAGACCTCACCAATCAGATTTGACTTGTTAACATGTTATTTGTCAATGGTGATGTCAACACGAAAAGCCAACGTGAGACTAAGTAAAGAAGAAATTAAGTAAAAATGCAATAGCTGCTAATTGTTTCTGAACAACTACATACACAAAGCTAGCGTCAACTGAAAGAAATTGTAGAGAAGCGCATAAACATTTTATAGTTTGAAATGAAATAGGAGCATGTGTTTCATCATAAATTTTACCAAGAATAAAACCGAAGGTTTGTGATCCATCCAGCTCTTTGAGTAGCCCAAACATTTGATTACTCAGAGCTTGGTGCTGAGCTGCACGAGGAGTGAATGAAAAGTATACTGAGCCTCAGACGGATAGCTGTGGTATAGTGTAGCCTGTAACTATTTAGCCCGGGCCCCATCGACGCAACAATGCCTCAGACGGATAGCTGTGGTATAGTGTAGCCTGTAACTATTTAGCCCGGGGCCCCATCGAAGCAACAATGCCTCAGACGGATAGCTTTGGTATAGTGTAGCCTGCAACTATCTACCCGGGCCCCATCGACGCAACAATTAAGCAACGTGTCACGCTATCGCTCACAGGCGCCATGTCTCCCCCAAAAATCGCATTGCATCGCGTGTTGTGCCAGTAGGGCCCTGGCCTCATCAGGTCGGCTAAAAACGTTTTTGCCGATTTAAAACTTTATATTGAGTATGAAATACTGTGTGTCTTTGGCAAGTTTTATTCATAACAATAACGTCTTTTGTTCACGATAATCTGATTCAATCTGTGAACGAGCTTATTATGCTTCGCTTGTCAAATTCCTTAGGTTTTGATGTGTAACATATGAATGTAGCTCATTTTCAACCCGTGCTTGTGATGTCAACCTAAAGCCATCTAAATAGTTACATAAAAACGAGTACTAACGAATAAAATCTCATATTGAACGTTTCCACCACAAATTTAGGTCATCTTTAGCAATAAAATGTCCAAAAAATATAGGATCGTCTGCAGTTATCAAATATGTGAGTACAATCTAAGGACAAAACAGATAAAAATACAAAAAATAAAAACACAGAAACTAAGCGTTGACAATTGCAAGTGGGAAAGCGCTTGTTTGGCCATTGAGGCTTGGTTTTGATCTAAATATATGCAATGATTCTAAAATTCTCACTTCAAGGAAACCTCGCCCTTGAGATAAAATGCGAAAATTATCACTCCTAACTAAAACGTCACACTTCTCAAAATGGTTGCGCACAGCCGAATGGGGAGGGTGACAAAGTAAGGCTCCGGTACGACAACTGCGACCCGTATGTTCTGCGATCCTGCTTCTTAAGGTACGTACAGTAGAACCGACGTATCTGGCATCACACTGTGAGCATCTAAATTCGTATAGTACACAGGACCGCGTACCCATCAGAATCGCATCAATGTACCGGCACATGCTTGATAGGGTGGACGAGTATTTTAGCATAATATGGAAGTTGATATTAGTAAAATACTTTTGTAACAGCGTCCTCTATTCAGAAGCAAGTTTTTCCCACTTGCAATTGTCAACACTTAGTTTCTGTGTTTTTATTTATGTATTTTTATCTGTTTGATCCTTAGATTGTACTTACATATTTGATAACTGCAGACGATCCTATATTTTTCAGACATTTTATTGCTGAAGAAGACCTAAATTTGTGGTCGAAACGTTCAATATGAGATTTTATTCGTTAGTACTCGTTTTTATATACCTTACCAGTTGCCAAGTAAGATTGACCCATAATTTGCATCTAAATAGTTCTGTAATCCTAGAAGTAAGTGAAAAATCCAGGGAGCTAAAACTGGAGAATATGCTGGATGGGGCAAAACTTTCTAACCAAATTCTCCTAGGAGAGCTTTGGTTAGTAACGCTACGTGTGGGCGAGCATTATCATGATGAACGATGACTCTCTTTCTACCTCCTGTCCTTGCATTTCAAGCTGAAATTTCCTTTCCAAAAACGGAAAATGCAACATTTCTCCTTCACTGAATCATTTCCATAAGTAACCTGTGGAGTAAAGCGTGTCTAATGTATTCTTTAGATGGGATGAACATGAGTGCGAATATTACAGAAAATATGAATGATGCTTTAATAATCTGAAATACAAAGTTATAAATTACTCATTATGTTATATTTATGTAATAGGAAGAGGCATGATATGATGTAAAATGATGTAAAATTCCTCTATAATAAACCGGCAAAACCTTTTGCACCGACCTGATATACCTATGCTTAATTACAAAGTCTGAATATTTTCTAACACTTTCTATTTTCTTTTAAGCGGTTGGTGACGTGAATAAACTGATGAATTCCTAGAAAATAGAGAAACCTGAATGTCGGACAGTCATTAAGTATCTAACGACATGACTCAAGCACCTTGGATTTTAGATTAATTTAGACGTGTCTTTCAGATGAAAATAATTGATGACGGCCAAATCTTCAATTTTCATCACATTTTAGAAATTCATCTGTTCTTGTACTTTAGCAGTTTGCCAAAGTAAAACTGAGCATGCCAATCACATATGCTCTACGCTCAAAGCGGCTTCTGAAAACTAGGTTGTAGTTTTCCCGCTCAAATAAAGTTTATACCCGCATAGCTTTTCCAATGTTGCAAATTTTATTGTTAAAATATGGGTAATAAAGCATATAACCTATTTATCATATAATTAAGCTGATAAAAAACTGTTTGCTGCAAAGCCTTTACGGAGATATCGTTATTATATGAAGAGCAACCGGCAAACACAGCTCTACGGTCGGGCGTCGCCGGAGCGTTACCGAACAGCACCTTGCGACTTGGCAGCTGCTATATGTCATTGATCAAAACTTCGTTTAGGCAGACGGTAACTTCAGCCGTAATTTTGTGTTCTCATTTGTGCAAACTATTATTTAATATATTTACGAGATAAATCTGTGTATTCCGTAGATTTTGTATTTGAGTGATGTTCTTAGTAGAAGTTTGAGGAAAAGATGTCATTTCATGATGCTAAAGTAAATAGTCTGTTGAATTAAGATACGCTGTGCTGAAGAAACCTTGTGGTAAAAACTACGTTCTGGTATTAATTCATATTAAGCGTATAATATTATTATGTGGTAGCAAGCTATGAGGACTTTTTATTTATTTAATTTTCAGCTTTGAGCGGCACAGTACTGGCATTCTCTCCATCAGCGACAGACTACGCTCCCCTTAATGACTTACGCTACAAAAACAAAAAACAATCACATGCAATTAGGGTCTATTCCCCTTTCCAACTGATACTGATGTTCTTTGGTGTTTTTTTTTGTAGCTTGTATGAACACGGTCAATAAGCTAGTGCTACAAATATTGCATTGGACTGAGGTCTAGTGACTGTGATGGCCATACTAAACAGTACTAATCTTTTCCTTACTCAACTACTCAGTCATCACTCTATCCTGCTGTTACGAGTTGCTGTCATACTAGCACTACCATTTTCGTCCAAGTCCACGGTTCCGGTTTATTTCTTTATCATACCCTCGAGGACCTTCTTATAATTCTAGGTATATCACAAAAAGTAAATGACGAAATTTTTGTGATGATCTGTTTGTTCATATGTTGGTTGCTGTGTTTGATTTTGTTTGTCAGCGCAATAACTCAAAATGTTTTGAGTGAAGCTTTTTGAAACTTACAGGAATTGTTACCTTACCTTGAGTTACCTTGAGAGTCTTCGGAAGAAGTCCAGGTGACGTTGCTCACGTCACCCCACGTGTGTGGAGTCACTCTGCTGGGTGTCTTCTGTGGTGCCGCAGTGTGCGACCAAAGAGAGCCAGCAGCGAATTATCTCCACAGTGCACGTAGTGATGTTAAAAGACATGAATGATTAAATTTTGGTGAAGATCGGTTAATTCGTTTCTATTTTTTAGTTGTGTTTATCATAATGTTAGTTAGCAGCATAACTCAAACAGTTATGAAAGGACCTTGAAAATTATTGCAGAAACTACTAATAATATTAAAAGGCAAGAATGATTAGATTTTGGAGTTGATACAAAAGAAATAATGGTTTCAGAGCCAATTTGAATTTTTCTTTACCATTGCCTTACTAGGCGGAGGTATTTGCTCTCAGAATGCTCTAGTTTTACATGTCATTCCTTGTTGCCTGAGCCACTCAGACGCTCTTCCGGTGCATTCGGCGGGAAATTTTTTACTGACGAAGCTGTCTTGAGAGAAATACTTGTGTACAAGATTCTTTGCATTTTCTTGCTATTGAATGACTCTTCAATTATGGTACACTCAGTTAGACAAAGACTTTTGTAGCACATTCCAGCTTCATTTCTAGTAAGGCGATTTTTCAGAACAGAAGACATTTCCATCCCCTTCACCATTGTTTCAGATAGCATACTGATCAACAATAATCAGGAGCTGTTCTAAAGATGAGCTCAAAAAATACTCTGATGTCTCAAAAGTATTGCAAGACAATCTAGACGCTTTCAAGACATAAACTGTATCGTAAAATTATGAGCTAAGATTGTTTTTCTTTTTTTCAATAAAGGAGCATATATATAGTAAAGGAAGCTACACTAGCATGAACACTTTTTCATTTCAGTGTTTTTAGTAGTGCGTGTGAATTTTTTTTTTTTGTTGTTGTTGTCTTGACCAGAAGTTTTAAATTTGCACGCCGGGTCTCATTTTAATCATTGAAAATATATTATTACCCTTACAAACCTATTCTTTAAGATGAGTAAAATAAAAAAAATAACCCCAGCGTCAGGAAGCGAATACTTGCTGCCGGCATAGTAGTCGAGTTCGTTTCTAAACACAACACGTGTACTTGTTTTTGCATTCTTTTCCAGAAGAGACTTTGTATTGCATGACGGAAGCAGACCTTACATTAGCTGGAAGAAGAACTATAACTGCAATGATATACTTATAATTCTCATTTTTTGTAGTTGATGCAGATACATCACCTGCAAAGCTCTTATTCTGCGAAACCTGCAGAGAAATAACGGCCATTTGCGAAAGATAAATGATTTAAACTAATACACAGGCAAGAAGTATTGCAATGTTGTGCCGCGAGGTTGCTGTATTTGACAGAATACGTATAATATTTGGTACATAGCGCTGATGCCGCACAAGATCCCATAGTTTGTGCAACGATAGACTAGATGTTCGGTTTATGATGACATTTCACCGAGTTGTCAATAAAATATAAATGCTTAGGCTACAAATGGTAGATGGAGCATGTAAGTCGCTGTTAATTTGCGTACGTTTGTGATGCTGCATTTTCTTTTCGGGATATAAATTTATATGTGATAGGATTGTGACTACAGTTAGAAAATTTTAGCTCTCTAAATGATCGAAGCAGAATCGAAAAATTTTAAAGCAGGACTGGGGACCAGCAATCCATCTTATCTTGCTCTATAGGTGTAGAAAAAGCTAAGGAAATATTGTGATCCGACAGAACTATAGGAAGACAGAAGTAGAACAAAGATGCATGTACTGGTTGCCATCAAATCACAGCACTATAATAAAATACTAAAGTAAATGTGTATATATTATCTATATAGATATTTCATGTTCATCTTTTCCCTCCTGGGCCCGAGATAGCTGGAATTAAGTTACTTGAAGGAAAGCTAGTTTTCAAAACTTAGTTCAGTGGCTGCTCAACCCACTGCAGATATGCATATCCAGAATAAACCTATACCAGGAGATATTAATTAACTATACTTTTTTGAAAGACTCAATTAATAAGCTGCTCTGAAGAACATAACTATTTGCTCTCCGAAATGGAATTAAGTGGTGTGATCGTTATAAGTTGAACATCAAGATCAAGTTAATACACGAAAATCCTCCTAATAAAAGAATCATGATCACAAGCATTACTATTGAACTGGTACCAAAGCACGATCTTTTTCGTCATTTTTGACGTCTGGTTGCTCTAGAATGTACTCTATCATTCACATTGCCGGAAGGCTTGTTTTTCTACTTAGGTAAATCTAATCTTTTATTATTGCAACGAAAGCTAATATTTAATGGAGACCGGAAAATATTAAGATGCAGACAGTAGATGTGTAGTAACACATTCAGATTATGTACTAGGATTCCAACGTTAACTCTTTAAATGGCAAGTGTTAGCCGCAACTCTCATGACGCTGAAGATTTTCAGATATGGAAACATATTGAAACTTCACTACAAAAATTACATAGTTGTGGCAAGCTATGTCGTGAAAATGAAAATGACAGTTAAATAAAAAGGCTTTCAAAAATATTGGCCTGCATAGTCTACTTCTAACTGGTGCAGTTGTCCGTAGTTTATTCAATGCGTTCATGGGCTTTGAGATATGCCAGGCATGACCAGGAGTGCGGAAGTTATGCATGCATGCAGGTGGCCTGTCGACTGATATAATGAGAACATCTTTTACGAATATATATCAGAGCAAAATACAATATGATCCGCATTGAACCAAGTCATACATTTCAATAGCTGGAAACATTTTTGCCTTATATAAAAAATTAAATATAAACACAGCCTGATAGTACGACGTAATGTAAGGGAAAAATAAAAAATTGCAAACATTCAAAGTCCTTCACTGAAAGTAGGTAAGGAGACTGATAGAAAATTATCGCTAAATCAAGCTAGATTTTGTTCTTATGTGTCATTGCTCGTGAGAACTTCTTTTATGTTAACGATATAAAAGATGCCCAATGCATTTCTCCACTGTGTGGATCTTTGTTGCTATATAAGTTAAGAGCATGAATGTGTTCTCGGTAGAATTGTTGGGCAGATATATGCATATAACTACCATACTTCTCGCTCAGCACAGGAAAAGCTAAACATAGGCCAGCAAATAACTGACTTATACTGCTTGTCATTGTGAAAAGTGGGGTTGTTTTCAAAACTGTGTTTTCACTTCTGATTTTCTCATTTCATTAAGAAAGCAGTTAAATTTCCTCATTTCCTGATGAAAATCGAGATGCGTTTGCCACACTTTCACTATGAAAGATATGCACGAGCAAATTGTTATCAGGCAATTTCGAGATTTATCAAAAATAATGTCTGAATGTATTCATTTAAAAGTTACTGAAAAATGCGACACAGTTTGCCAAGCAAATAATAACAATAATATACATGATGTGCATATCGAGAAGCTCAGCGTTGAAAAAGTGCGATTTGCGGAAACTAGAAATGCCAAATAAGCTTGTCTGATGGTTTTGATCGTATTCTCATACATATATAAAGACAAAGAAAAAATATATTAGCACAGTTTCACCGTGTTTGGTACTATTAGTATATTTTGCCTTAAATATTCGCTATTAGCAACAGTCATGCCACGCAACTCCATAAGAATGAGATCTCGCCAAATCATCATGTCGACCACCGACTGTGCTCGACGGCGCAACCTTTTCTGGACGTCGGTGGATTCGTTGAACGTCTAAAAAATGCGAGCGTTCAGAACAACAGCTGACGGGCCGACCGGGGTGTTGACTAAATGTTGAGATGTTCCTTCACAGAAAAATTTGTTTTCATAGCGGAACGATACGAGTTTTCCTTGTCAGCGCTGCGATGGCTCAATGTGTGGTCCAGGATGAAGTGTGTTTTTCTGGAAGAAATGATGGACGGTTGGGAAGGAAGGGAGTCGTTTAGGATTCTAATATTTGGTGTACGATTGGTGTTGCAGAAATACATTTTTCGCGTACGGCAATGGCAGTGGATACGCCAGTTACAGAGATGATACAATAAACCGGTTCATTTGTTGAAAAAATGGATTATGTTCAACAACAATCAGGAGATGCGCCAAGAAATTTGCACTGAGGAGTTATGGGTGGGAGAGGGGGAGGGGGAAGATTGAAGAGAAATGCGGGTGGGCTAAAGTTGCTATGGGATATATGTATGTTGGTTACATAGTAACACACGTATCGAGCGGAGGCTTGCCTCATTATCGTTGGAGGGGGGTGAAACACTATCTAAGCCCAGCTACTGAGAATAAGTTTTCTTTTGATTTGATAGGGTGTAGGGTGATCATTAGAGCCCGGATTTCTAGTCCTATAAAAATAGTCAAAATAGCCGCAAAACTATGGTCAAAATAGCACTTAAAAAAAGTTTATATTGCGGGCATTCTAGCGCCATAGGTTTTATTTCCAGTCGTAAAGTTTTCATTTCCAGTCGTAAAGTTTTCATTTCCAGTCGTAAAGTCCGTAAATTTGGCTAGTTATCACTAAAATATTTCAGTTTTCTTTTATGAATATATTAGAAAACGAGACCGAAGAAAATATTTGAATGGATAATTGTGTTACTTAAGAAGTT
>LQNS02278157.1:12058023-12076448 GCA_001587735.2 Parhyale hawaiensis
GACATATTGGTACACAGTCATATACTGCTATTTTATTCTATTTCTATCGTCATTTATTGTAAAATGACTACACATCTATTTGTATCTAGTCGCAATAGCGTTTATACGAGAAAATAGTTAAATGCTATTAAAACTGTAAACGCTGGAGAATTATAGTCGTTATAGCACTAATAGAATAAATGCTGGAAATCCGGGCTCTAGTGATCATCAGCTGCTCGATGTAACCCTTTTTTATTCACTAGAGATGCAGGTAAATAGTATAACATCCTCTTGCAGGTATCATCTAAAGCCCACTGTTGAACATGGTACGATAGTTTAAGCCATTAGCTACCATTAGCGTAACCGCTGTTTCACTACGTTGATCTTGACTACCAGTAACAACGTGCCTGATTTCATAAAATAGAAGTAAAATTGAATCTCACATCATACTGCAGTAAATACTGTAGAGAAGCACTTTGAGACCGAATACCTCCGGAAAGCAATGCACAGTTAACGGAAAATTCAAAATGGTTCTGAAATCAGGATTTTTTTTTTATTTTCAACAGAGTTTGATTGTTTGTTCCTAATTATATTTCTACCAGTTCTTCTAGTTTTCTTGAATGTCCGTCAATAGCTATTTAGTTCTGTTATAATAATTATGAAGATAAGACAAATATCTCGTCACACACACAAGCGGACAACAAATCTTCACCAAAATTCGGTCATTTGTACCTCATAAAATTCTTAATAATAACTGCAATTTTACTCAAGATCCGTTCTTAACTTTCTGGGTTAAGTACTGCTGAACAGGAAAACATCCCAACGGACTAACATATCAGTATAAATATTTGGTTATTTGCTCTTAGTGCTAACCCTAACATTTCCTGTAAATTTTATAAATATCGGTCCATATCTTTCTGAGTTATGATACCGAGAACAAAGAGGCAGACAGGTAAATAAACAAACGGTTGAATTAATCTTCACCCAAAGGTCTTGTTAACATGCCGAGCAAACCCTGTAAACTTGTTTATCAATCAACTTTATTAACTACGCACAGGGATAGTACAATTAAACATAGCTTACCACTAGACTTAAATTTTAGATACAGAAAGCGCTTGATAGTCTTACTACACGCTACTCTGCAGTTCGGCTCATTGTTTGGCCTCTGTTTGGTTAGAGTATGCGCTGTCATCGGTTATACATACCTACTCCGCAGTCTGTTGCCAGGGCCCATCACAAAATTCATAACCACGTTTATCAGCGATTTTTCTATCCTGCTTTGGAGACTGAAAGCGCATTTCCTAGTTCCGACTTTCAGAAGTATACTTATGAGCAAATGTCACACTAGCACTATATGACCTCGGTACATTCATAGCTCGGCGAAATATGTCATTTCAAGCCCCACGTAGGCGCCCAATGGTCTGCTGCTTGAAGTTCGACCAAAGCGAGTTACAGTACATAGCGTAATGTTCAGTTCAGAACTTTTTAGTTATCTTTGTGACAGACTGACTGACGAACACACAGACAGGCAAATTTGACAAAAATATGACCTCCTTTGGTGGAGGTAATAAAAAGATGTCACAGACTCAAGCTGTTAGTAATTCGTAAACTGTCTATAGGGGAGTCATACAGTTCTCTGCACTAATCAAGATTGTCTAATAAACGGAAACATGAGGTTGTATATTTATTTGTTGATATATTCATATACTAACTTATCTGACCGTCAAAAAATGATGACAAAGAAAGGTGCGAAAAATTGGCTATGGTACTTTCACAGCTCGTCGCAATTAGGGTAATCATTTGGTTATGAAGGAAGCACTGCATCCTCCAAATGTAATGATAAAAATAAGCAAGGAAGGCCACTGTCAAACATTATTCGGCTGAGCTGTGCATAGGGATAAATACATCCTTTTAAGGGCAGTTATGAGCATCCATCTAAGCATAAGCTTCATCGGTTTAACTTTCAGACAAATTGGCATCAATAAATTCTGTCTAGAATTTTTGCTCCAATAAAAAGCTGTATCATCAAAGTAAAAAAACTCTAACTGGAAAAAAATAATTACTTCAAAAAGCACTCCGTTTCCTTCTCTCCTTTTTTGTGAATTCATTTTCGGTAGTATATTATTTATTTGCATTGTCGGTCTTCTGCTCAACTCACTCATAGTGCTCTCACAGCAAAGCAAGCTTGATAGATGAAGAGAGTGTTAATGAGGGTCCTTGAGACTACTAAAATCTAGTCCAGATGTCCTTTACAATTACGTTTTAAATTTGGCACTGCATGAAGTGCATTGGATTTTGAGGCTTCTTTTTTCTAGAATCTGCAATCGGGCCTAATTTTTTCCACTAAGCTTTCAACGGAGGAGGATGACAGGATTGTCACCTCCTTCAACACTGCATAATTACCTCCCCCATGGAGGTTATGTTTTCGTTGTGTTTGTCTGTCACCAAGACAACTCAAAAAGTTGTGAACCGATTTAGACGAAATTTATAGTGATTGTAAGGTATGTTAAGAGAAATAGATGATTATCTTTTGGTGAAGATATGTCCATCCGTTTGTTTGTTTGTCTTATTTTTCTCAATGCCATAACTCAAAAAGTTATGTATGGATTTTTATGAAATTAACATGAGTTTTTAGCTATGCAACAGAGAGTAAATGACTAAATTTTGCTAATAATCCGTTTGTTCGTTCGTTCGTTTGTTACTGTTTTTAATTTTATGCTTGTTAGCACAATAACTCAAAAAATAATGAATGGATAATGAATGGAAATAATGAATAATGTTGAAAGACATTAATGATTAAATTTTGGTGCAGATCGGTTTGTTCGTTTGTATGTTTGACTCAAGATCGTCATAACGTTTGCTATAGCAGTATAACTCATAAAGTTATGAACGGATCTTCAAGAAAATTGCACAAGGTGTTGTTACTATGAAAAGACGCAAATGATTATATTTTGGAGTTTATACAAAAAAATTATGGTTTCAGAGCCAATTTGAATCTTTTGGTACCGTTGCCTCGCTTGGCGGAGGTATGCGCTCTCAGAGTGCTCTAGTTTTCACATGTTTTCATCAAATTAAGAGATGCATGGGAGGCACAAATTCATAAAAATATAAACGCTGAAACAAACCACCAAAAACTCATGTTGAAGTATATCAGATTATTTCGAATCAAGCATTTCTATCGTTAGTGTTGTGTTGTAGTGAAAACAGATCGACGAATATTACACCAGATTGCAAATAAATGTGAGCAAGACTGAAATTAAATGCATTTCTTCCTGGGCAAGTTTGAAATCTTGTGGTTGAAATCTTTTCATGTAGCATTTAGCAATCTCATGAATTCTGTGAGCCTAGGATGCCCGTTAGTTAATATACTGGTTGAGACATGAGTAAGACGTGCCTCAAAGTAAAACTACGAATTGGAGAGACAAAAATGGGAGTTATCATATTTCTCAAGCAAAGTTTTTTACTTCAAGAATGGAGCTTACATCAAAATGAAAAATTGTAACTGAAGGGATGCCAACGCGTATTTATGACACGCAGATGTACGTTATGTTTCGAGTTAATTCATTCTTGACCACCAGCTTAACAGGAATTTTTTTGCTGTATTATAGTAAACCAGAAGGAAATTAGCGCCAATAAACAAAGTTAAAGTTGACAGCCCTCTTCTTCTATGACGGTTGGAGTTGACTGTTTATTGTTGCCTTGCATCCGTCGTAACCAATTCAGCTCCCTTGGTGCGATCGCTGAAAACGTATCCTCACACTCTCTTCACTACCTGTTTTCACTATACTGCACAGGCAAGTTTTCACTCAATCTTTGTTATTGCTTCAATTGCTGACGACTAAAGCAGAACAAATAATAATTATTTCTTTTTTTGAGAAACGTGCTCATGTATCGCTGTACAAAGACTACAGTAAAGGAAGTAAGCGTTAATACTCTCGAATAAAATAAATAAAATTTCTAAAAACACTGTCAAAAGCTATTTTAAAACAAGCAAATCGACGGAACTAGATGGTTTCACTCAAACATTTCGCCTGGTTTGAATGAAGAACCACGTTTCTGAACTAAATCGTTAATCAATAGCCTTTGAGGTCTTTCTATTTTTTACTTGGTAACTTTCCAGTCCTTTGTCATGCCAGAATCATAACCTGCCGACAATCGCCGTGATGCACACTCATAAACGCTGAAAATGTATTGTATTCGCTATATTAACGATATGTTTTAATATTGTATGAAATTCTCAGGCAGTGAATGCTGCCCTGCCACAATATCAATGCTTTTTATGGTGATGCAACTTTTACACCAGTGCAGTATTTTTTTTTAACTGCAAGACTTTTAACACCATCTGAAAGACTTTACAATTGTGTAAATACAATCGATTTTATAGAGTTCTAGCTTTTTTTGCGTTATGTTGGTGTATTGGGACCGTATTTGCTTGCCAGTACATAAATCTGTGAAGTACAGCTGCAATGATTTATTTATGAAATTTATAAATAGTACATTAAAGCAACAGATATATAAGTTGTTAATTGTATACCTCTGCTAGTTATCGTCATATTTTGCATGCAGAAGACGCAGACCAGCGCCAGAAACAACTTTCATTTGTCCAGAAACTGTTTGATAACAGAATAATGGCAAAGTTTAAGATGATGTGAGTTCAAATAGTTTTTACTCCTATTACATTGAAAATTGCTGGCACATCATCCGTTGGTAAAAAGCATGAAAATTTTACTCTATATTTAGGCAGGAATTCACAAGCACAGCCGTACAAAAAAATACAATAAAATAAATATACTGCTCTCGATGAAGCTGTGTAAGTAATATTTTCAGTTAATGCATATTACAATGAAACATTTGGTTTAGGATAAAATGCACAGTCGCTAAGTTTTCACTTTTGCAAATTATTCTCAGCCTCACTGCTGAAACATAAAATTCTTCCAGTGAGTAATGGCTACGCATACTTGGTTAACATAGACTCCTTTACACCCACGGAACAAACAGTAGCCATTAAAAAATGAGCTAGCTTTTACATTGTATTATGTTATTGACTACATCTAATTATAAATACATATATTGGTGACGTAGAATAGTTTTAATATAGGATCCATAAGTTTCCTCTCTTAGAGAACGTATCCAGTATTTTTTTTCATCAGTGTACTGGTCCCACCTGATAATAGCCACCCTTCGTACATGGGTTCCCCTTTTCTCTTGACGTACTATATGTCCCTTTCTCTTTCCTCTGTGATATCGTTCTGCTCGGAAACGGATGCTTACAGTTCCTAACTATTACGAATCAACTAACTATGATAGGCAGATGTTTTAGGTCATATGGAATCCAGTACCACTTTTGAGCATACCATCAAGCGTTTACTCGCGAAAGTTTAGTTTTAGACACTTCTTTTTTTATAACTTTAGGCAACGAAATTTAAGCTTGGCCTTTCTAGCAACGGACGCTGCTCACTAACGAATAAGTAGAATAGCGTTTGCACGTCGGTGATTCCTACGATCACCACAATAATCACTAGCGTGAAGTAAATTCGTTTCTAACCAAGCCAATATCTAATTGCGAAAGTGGAGAGGCAGCGTGAATAAATGGACGTCTCGCATACATTTCGCACAAAGCGGTAACTTTGAAAGCATTTAGAGACTATTTGTCAAGATCATGCGGCCTATGCCAGAACAGCTTTTTGTTAAACAATGAAAGCTTTCACGACGTTGCGACGCAAAAAGCTTGCCGCTTTCATCTACTTCAGTAGCCTTTATGTCGGCAGGAAGAGGTGCCAGGCAGCGGACACCTGGCCTGAGGATCGAGTGGCTTGCTTTGTTTATGTCTGGGCGTCGAGGGATCATCCCTGTTTCTGCTCACCTTATAATAGCTCTATGGCCTCTCCTTTGCTGCTTGGGGCGGCCTTCCACCTCGAAAAATCGGCAAATACGATGGGTTCCATTAAGCCTCAATTCTGTAGTTAGGTTGACACTTACTGAAGGTTCGACAGAAGATAATTTTAGCTTCAACACTATCCACTTGTGATATTCCGTAACTCAAATTTAACGAGGTTTGTGCGTTCAAAAGTTTTTGAAACTATTGTTAACAATTAAACGCGTTGGCAGAGGTGAGTACAGACGGTCATTTGTAGCCTTACCAACTAGACTACAAAGGAGGCCGCAGGTTCGGACTTTCTGCCGGACTCCAGCCTTTTTTTTTTATCTCGTATGGCTGGACTGTATGTGCTTACTTTTGCTTCCAGGCGCTTTGTACTGCTGAAAACTGCCAAAGGCTACATACACTTAAACAGCCTGAAGTCTTCTTACAGTCATACGGAAATGAGGGATCCTTGCGCTGGACTTTGTCTGTCATCAGTGGCCCAAGATACATTAACAGGAATATAATCATCACTTGTGTAGTGTTCATACTAAACGAAACTGAATTCAGCATCATTTACGAACACNTACCCTTGAAAAGCGGACATAACTGCGCAGCCGTTGCGCAATTACTGCGGAGTTCGCGGGTGTATGTACGGCTTAAAATTGCGCAGCGCCGCTGGAATGACTGCTGAAATTTTTAATAGGGCTCAGTATGCCTTTACTCCCTAGGAACGCGACCTGAAACAGACAGTAGTCACCGGGTTCTATGTAATTGTCCTTATATTAGTAGTGAACACATCACAAGTATGATTTGCTTTGACTTAAGTCGTAGTAAATGGAACACCAGAAATTTTCTCAAAGTGGTACTGAAAGCAACTATAAAATATAAACTCTGAAATGATTGAAATAGATGCTGATATTCAAGTACAAAAACTAAAGTCTGCGAGATATTTAAAATTCCTTCAAATTTTCTATTTGAATTCATAACAGGAAGTACAGATAGTTACGTAAGAACGAGTAAAAACCAATGAATATGAAAATAAAAATTCTTCAATTATGTAATGGAAGGCACTGATCAATGATCTGAAATTGAAAATGTAGGACCTTTATTATGAACGGTAATACGTGTTACTGCATAGATGGTGGTATTCTACTATAAATATAAAATCGTACTGCTACAATACAAATTTTTGTTGAGAATCAGCACACTCGATGGCTTTCCACTCCGACACAAGTATGCTATTATCAACATTACGTAATAATACGCTTTATGCCTGTATCTACACGGTATTTATTATACTCTACAGTTACGGATGTATCAATTCATAGCTCGCGTGCAATTGTTCCTATCGTATACATTGGATGTGGTGAAAATTTTGGTGCGGACCCATATAACAACCTTTATTTAAGTATATTAGAAAAACAGTGCTATATATATTGGCGAAGTCTTTTTTTAAGGCTAATTTCAAAGATTGATCAATATTTTGGCAAAGTTTTGGGCATCCAGAGCGAAAATTAGTTTTCGTCCTCAATTTGGGTAACACGAGCTGGAGAATGACAACGTATTACAGACATACACTTCTAATTATAGGTAATCACCTCTTCTAAGATATTAATTCGAAGATTAGCCACAGCAGGTGCAATTAATACGTATTCCCTACGCAGAGAAGCATCATGACCATTGAAAAGCATCAACACTTAAGGGATATCAGTGCAAATACTTTGTTGTAATTTTGACTCCGGTTACACAAGTTTAAATAAATAGTATGTTTAGCAAAGTGATTCTTTGCTGCATTTTTAATTATTTCGTAAGCCCAGGAGTGGCGTTCGTGTTTAAGTGTTGCATATGGAAAAACAAAGTTTATACTGCTAGAAAAGGTGATTGCCGATGATAATGATATCAGAAGAAGATACAGGTTTATTGCATCTTCATATTTAGTTTAAAGTCGCACAAGTGACCAGTATTTTAGTCGTCACTGATCATGTTTGATTTCCATGCTGCAGATTGACGAATGTTTTCCTCCTCATAATTAATTATTTTCAAGCCCACAACTGTTTTTAAACTCAAGCCTCAGGAAAGAAGTTTTTGCAGAAGGTCTGGTTAGCTGCAATTGAATATACATAGGTATGTCCAAATTATGGGTGGCGTTGGCCGTTCAAGAATGTAGGAAAGAGCTGCGCGCTGCCGATGCCAAGTGGACACACTGATTACAATCCTCATTGCCCTGCCGTTAAGTAGTAACCAACTGGAAATTGATATCAATTCATCCGGTTGGCAAGAAACATTGTCCTATCTGTGCTTTGTAATAACTAATAATATTATTGTCCAATATATTGCAACTATTATTGGTCTAAGTTCTTGGGATAGGCTACATACAATTTGTGTGTTGTGTATAATTAAATATATGGGAACTGGTGGTTGCGCCCAGATGTTTTCTCTTCGTAAGATGTGGAATCTCTTAATATCCTTGCAGGTAAAGTGCCTATAGCTTGCACTTGAGAATGAAAAATTCTGTAAACACCTTTCTTTTATGAATATATCTACGTTCCTCGTAAGAATAGCACTATTTGGAATGTTGTATATATATAGACTAAGTGCACTATCAGAGAGAGGGTAACGCGACTCTCAAGCAGCGCTAATCGAGTTATGATTCTGCATAGGAACGACGATTTATATGATCGGACTGACCTTCAGCTCTCGTGTTTCTTAACAGCTGCTATGTATTTAAAAGTTCTTCATTGCTGCTTGCAAACGTAGTCGTTCTGGTAATAAGATTTCATATCTGTTTATATTTTTTTGCTATTTTTGGGCATTGAAACTCTTATATGATTAGTTAACTGATGCAGCTATTTAAACGTTGGAACTAGCTTCACGGTAACGTGGGCTGTTTCTGTTAATATATTTTCTTCCTGTGTTATCCTGTTACTTCGCTTAGCCTTTAATTCAACAAGACGATGTGCTAGCAATTCACGGAAGGTTTTTGTATGAACCTATTGCTGTAATAGAACTTTCTATACACTATAGGTTATGTAGTATAATATCGCCATGAATCTGCCATTTAGTTCAAAAGCCTCACTGTATTCCTATATTGAACTACTACTTTCCCCTCCGCTGGGAGAAACTAGTGTTATATTATAATCATTATTGTCAGACTAACTAATCACTATGACAACAGTTTACGTCTTCGCTTGGAATCTTATAACCAGTTTGTAGTCTGTAAGTATATAGCGCGGTACAACTCATGTTTTGTGGGTTATGTCACATGGTGCTAACAATTTGCTTATCTTGAGTAGCATGATACCAAATACCATCTAGTTATTTTATTAATAGTTAAAGCAGTTAATTTGATGCTCAATATTTTGCTTTTTTCATTAATTTTATTCCAGTGCTGCTTGATCTGCAACACATAGACATGCATATATGTACACAACACGGCAAAAATAACCAAGGGAGTATTTTCATGGTGGATTAGAGGGTCACTGATAGAATGAAGATGAGAATCACATCCTAGAGAAAAGTGTGACGAGAGTTCATTCGACTTATGTCAATACTAACATGATTATATATCCGGTGCTGGTAACGAACTTGATTATAAAGTGGGAGGGAAATTAAACTGGAAATCACTTAACACAGCCTGCCACACCTGCAGCGAGCGCTCTGCTCCCATTCTCACGTCAACATTAAGCGCTTCTGTTGCCTTCACAGTTTCCAATTAGGTTCGCTTTTATCATTGGCTGGAGAGCCGTCTGCTTGTTAATTACTGGTGCACTCGACCAGACACTAAAAATACAACATTAATGCTTTTTCCTTTACAATTTATCCGTTTGATAAAACGCGGGGCTCCGATCACTGCAATACTGTACACGGCCGTAAAGGCTGTAAACGGCAATAAGTTTCCGTGTAATCTTTCTCCTACTGCAGATTGATTGCAATCACCTCCATGTAGACCAAAGCGATACTGGGGTTTTATTTGTTTATTGTTTACCGACTGAAAGAGAGCGTGATATGGAGTACAGCCGCCCAAAGGAGAAAAAATGTATGATTGTTATCCGTAGACTCAAGAGCAGTGCAAACACGAGCAGTCTGTGGGGCAATGAGAGTTTGTTTATTTTCATGAGTTCGGGAGATTATCTATGCATTAAGTAGCGCTCTACTTACGGGAGTATGAAAAAATATCGTCAATGCATGTTTTATTGTGATGTTAATAGCATTGAGGAGGGAACGCTGTGAGTGTAATGGTGTTTTTCAGCATATTATAGCAAACAGTAATACATTGATTCGACCTATCAGTTAGTTGACTGCAACATGGAGATATATAAATAATATAAAACAACCAACTTGCTGTACAAATAAATGCTTTGCTAGTAGTTCATAGTTGTGATGAAAATTAGCAATGAGCTGGAGATCTGACGTCCAGCTCATTTAATTTCTTCTCCGATACAAAGCTCAAGAAAGGCCCAAACTATCACCATACATTTTTTCAATACTTCTCATGAGGTTTCAGCGTAAAGGTGGATCCACACAAGAGTCTTGGCTCAGCGTCCGAATGTGCGTTATTGTTCGTTTACACAGCAGAGAAGGTGCACAGCTCACTCATGAGTTCATCTTGCCTAGGCTGTACTGTTTCCTTACGAGGATTTTTTCTCTTTTTATCGTTTTTCTTAAGGGGGGACGAGCCCAGTTGCAGAGAAGTAGCTCGGTCTGAGTAGGATAGAGTTAAGCTGGGTTCAGACTAAGCTAGGTTGACGTCAGAATATTTTGTCGCTAATGTAAGCAACAAAAAGTGCACACCTTCTTTCTAGTTTTAATTCACTCTCAGATTTAAGAAGACGTCCTGTCCTCAACTAATGTCACTTGCCGCAGATAGCACAACGACTATAACTACATAAGTTTTTTGTAACGCTCGGTTGTATTGACAGGCACATGAAAACGCTGGGGCAATGAGCTGAAAGACATGACGTACCGACCGCGCCTAAAGATTATACCTCAGAACTACACCAAATGAGCAGATGGACGTTTTGTCAACTTTTACGGACATTTCTCTACACTAAAAGTTGGAAGAAAAGAGGAAATAGTGAAGTAACGCGAGTTGCGCCACTCAGGGTTTCTTCTAAATAAGAATATCATTGAGAATATCTATGAGCACAAAAAGGTTCATCTATTCATGGCATATGTCTGTAAACACGTATGTCCCACATTTATTCAACGTGTACGCGCAATAAAAATCCCTCATTTCTTAAACATAAGTGCGCCGGAAGGTCCCTCATCTCATAGTTTCTCACGCTGGTATGCCCGGCAAGATTCCATACAGCTACCACGTTTGTGATGGCGCGCACTACCCAGTCGGAAATAATGGTTGTGATTGTAGTAGAACAACCATGATTATGGTCGAGATCTTTGTTGTTTATTATCGATATATCCTCCATATTCAACCATTTATGGGGTGCATTATGGTAGAAATGTGTCACAACCTTCGACCATATTGCCAACCATAATTCCCGACCATAAAGACCCAATTACAACCATAAAGGTTTTAGCTACACAACCAAGATCTACTAAAGTAAACCGTAAGAAACACCATTCACGACCAAAATCGACCGTGTTCAGCGAATGATACAACTTTATTCTACCAAGATCAACTTTTTCAACTGTTGACATATTCCCTATTAAAAATTTCAGTAGTCATTCCAGCAGCACTACGCAATTTTAAGCCGTACATACACCCGCGCACTCCGCAGTAATTGCGCAACGGCTGCGCAGTTATGTCCACTTTTCAAGGGTATGGCAACATTCTTATTCTAATTGCTGTGAGTTTTTATGTATCATTTGTCAAAAACAAAGCTTTATTAACTGTTTGTTTCATATACCGTTTGTTTAACCGCTTTGTTCCATTGTCCTACTGTGTAAAGTGTTTAAGGCGTATGCAAATTGAGACCTTGTTGAACTGTTATGCGAAATGGTAATTTTGTTCTGCGAAATGTTGAAACCATATCTGTTGCTTGGTAGGTACCCTTGAAAAGCGGACATAACTGCGCAGCCGTTGCACAATTACTGCGGAGTTCGCGGGTGTATGTACGACTTAAAATTGCGCAGCGCCCTTGGAATGACTGCTGAAATTTTTAATAGGGTTAAGCGCTGGATGCCTGCTTTGTTTGCTTATGAGTAATTCCTTATACAAAAAAAAAGGTAATTTATACGTGCTAGTTAGCCCTGCAGTTCAGAATGGTGAAAGGCTCTAAACGTCAGGACAATGCTATAGAGCAGGAGCTTTAACCAGTCTGTGCAGTTAACGCACGTTTATGTACAATTTCTTCAACTCTGAGCTGGTATTTAGCTATACGACACAATTTACAGGAAGTCACTTCTCGATGAATGAATATTGGCCGTACCCGTTGTCAGGGTACGTAAGGCCAAATTTAACATAAAACTTGACATTGTTTTCCATAGAGCTAATGGGAATAATTTGTTTATGATACTTTACAGATATAAACAGAATGAACATCAAAATAGATAACAATATTCGATCAAAGATTGCAATACTGTTTTACAAGGGATACAACAAATATATACAAATGATGGGTAACTACGCTAAAGTGGTAAAGCGTTAGTAAAATTTAGAAACCGTAGATAAAAATAACGTCAAGGCAGTTAGCGTCCATACATACGCTGCAATTTATTGCAATTCATCGAGAGGAATAAAAAAGCTCAAAATGTGCACAATTTTTCCACTATAATATTACATTTTTAGATATTTTGGGTTCAAACTTTTAGTCATGCAATATTATTTTGGTCGATTATGTTGGGAATTCTAGCCATAGTATAATCTATGGCAACCCATACATATTCTTCCCCAAATAATGGGAGAAAATCCACTCATGATCGTAAGTACGGAAATCCGTTGATAACCTACCATGGTTATGTTCTAACATATTTAGTCTTCAAACATCCATGTACTACCATCTACCATGTATAGTCTTCATACATCCATGTACTACCATCCACTTTTGTTTCCTAACAAACCTTAAACAACCAATATTACCTCCACCAATATCGACCTAAATATACCAAAATCAACGTTATGTTTTGGTCGATATATCTACCATATTGTTTCATCATCCATAATCGACCGTAATCTTTCATACACCACTATATTCTACTATTATCACAACCAATATTTCCGACTGGGTATTAAGTCCCCATTGTTTTTATTACACGTGTACGCACAATAACTACGGGTTCTCCAGTTATCGCTCATGTTCGGACGAGACGTGAACTTTCATCAGTTATGAGATACATGCTCACAAACAATTCCCCTCCATTTATTACCCTTTTGCTTAGATGCACGAAGGTCTCCTGTGCTTTTTACTGTACAAGCGAGCACATGAGGGTCCTCTATATTTTTCATACATTCTACAAGGTCCCGCAACTTACCGCAGATTTGCACCAGAGACTAAGGCTGCCGCAGATATTTATGCTACGACTAGTGCTCTTCGACTGAATGACTGAATATATGATATACAACTTTGACAATTATAATTTAGAAATATCGCTAAAAGCAGCTTTAATAATATTCATGAGTTTGTTGTTCAGTATTCAGCGAAGCAAATACAATATGCGCCGTGAAGCAGACCCCAAGCGGCTTTCGATGCTATCCTACTCTTTACAAATTGTCTGTGAACGTTTGATTTATAAATATTTCTGTTGCTTGTCGCTTCGAGCCAGAATTTTAAAAACATTGCAATGTTATTTGTAGACAAAAAGTGAAGGATTACTAGTAGGAGAAGTCTCTAACACTTAGCCTTAATAAACAAACCCATCTCAGATTGACAAGCATTTCATGATAAAGTTATTGAAACGTTTTATTTTTGCGATATTCAAACAAAATGCTGTAGTACATAGCACTATATGTTTTTTATAAACTCTATCTACCTAACTGAATCTTCTCCGTCTGTATTCTGTAGCAAAATACTTAGTGCACGAAATGCACAAGCAGGACGTATGTGCAGAGCGAATCTAACCTTACTTGTAACTTGTCCGCGTAAATTATATTATCATTCACATGATCTTATTTCTTACTCGTGGCTAGAACTTTTCTTCGTTTCACAGTCCAATGCAAGCAGTGAATTTACATTGACATTCTTAATAAAGCTGTCTCTGAAAACTAAACCTATCCGGACCCACGACGTGAAAATCAATGCAAATTTGCCGAAAGTAAAACGAACGGAGACCTCGCACTACGCAACTTCCATGCCGTTCTCATTCTTTCTAGCTGGATGTTACCTATGCAAGCAATGAGGAGAATTCGATGCTGAAATTCGATCTGGCTTTTCGTGTACCCAGCGTGCAACGACAACACCCTCTCCATTCAAGCAAAACATCGAACAGAAAACAAGACCAAGAAGACATACACCAGAGCTGTTCAGCTGCCGCTCTGACTCGCCCTGTCTTTGTTCCCTCTCGTATACAAATTGCACGTCAGCAAATAGAAGAAACGTTTTCCAGTTTTTCCAGTCGACGTTGACTTTGGGAAGGGTTAGCAATCGGGTCAGTCAGTGAGCTGGACGAAACTAAATGCATGTTTGCTATTTCTTTCTGTTATTCAGTGGTCAGTCATTTGAGCTACCGCAGCTGTATGTAGCTAGATATATGTACATCGTGCCTTGATATTCGACAGATATCTTACTGGAGGAAAATCGCGTATTCAGTCTTATTTTCATGGGAGATTGGTGAATATATGTTACGTAATTATTCATCTATTTTAATTAAGAAAAAACGGTATATGAACCATGGCCATTGGGCTGCAATATTGCAAATCAGAGACACACTCTTGGCTAGGTATAAATGAATCTAAGAAAACGTGAAAGTGTTATGGAATGAACAAATCTGGATTCGCAAAGTAGCTACCTGGCTCTGCGTGGTCCTTAATTATGTGAGTTGATAGTCACTTTGCAATTAGGCATGAAATGTTTTATCTATTATTACATGGGCACAGTTGAGGTGAGAGATGAATTGTAATCGGGCTATTGTTGAATGAAACATGTGCTAAATAAAATATTTTTCTTTTCAGCAGTCCCTCTTCTGACGTCTTTGCATGTGGTTGTGATCAAGCGATGAGCTCTTAAACTGAGTAGAAGAGGAGTTCCATATTTTTGTGTTTTTGACGAAAGTACCGTAATAGAATGTTGGCACTAGTGTCATCGGAAAAAAAAGAAACTATATGTTAACTTGAATGTTAGTTACTACTTCATCACCCTGTGAAAAAAAAAACAAATCACCGAGCTATAAACAATTATTGATAATTGTTCTATTCGTTCTCTGAGGGCCCGTAACCAACCAAATGCAACGTATTGCATAAACTCACATTGAAATTAAGTAAATGAATCGAAGATTAATATATATGAATCTCACTCTGACAGCTTCAGTCAACTTGTCATCTTCATCAGTAAAAGATCTGGGAAATCTCAGCAAAATGTGTAGTAATCAAAATTCAAAAACAAAAGCAAAGTAAAAAGTATGTATATAAGTTTCCTTGGAAAGTCCAATATTAGCGATACGTTCGTTCCGTCGGCTGCACATGCTACTATTTTTCACAACTACATTAATGAGTTAACACTTTGAGGCTGTAAATGTTCAATAGAAAAGTGGAAGTGACAGAAAGTGATGATAATTGATCAGTTAATTTTATTACCTAGTTCACACTACAGCTAGCATCGTCTTATGATGATATACCGAATATTAATTTTCACTTATTTATGCTTTCCTAACTACTAACTTCAAAGGCAGCGTCAGTAAAATAAAATTCCAATCACTACGGAGGTAGAATATGCTAGTTAGAATACTAACTATAAATAACCTCGAAGGTCCATGAGGATCCGGTTCCAGTGCAGAGCCGTCACCACATTCATATTTGCGGTATGCTCGTATTCAGTGACCTGACCAGACGGCCCATGCATGCTGCAAAATGAATACCAAGAAGCAAACTCGTCTGGACGTTAAAGAATTTTTGTGAGGTCGTTAGGATGCAAATACAATCGATCCGTCTCTGCCAAAGGTGTAATTTTCTCATGAAACTTCAGTGATGCGGTGCAAGTGTGCCTCTGTTTCAGAGGAAGTCTGAACTTCCACGCCTCCTCCAGCTCCTCCAAAAAGGGCATCCTCATTACCATTCTAATGGTCTCCGACTGCTTAGTTGCAGCTTTTCTCCGATAGTCGGACGTAAATCATTTTTGAGAGGCCTTATATGGGCCTTATACTGACCGAAGTGCCGTAAAAAACGCACCTGGCGTGTACCGAAAGTACTAAATTTCAGGTAAGTCGGCTGTAGCTCAATAATTCACATACTGTTTCATGCAGGTATGTTAGAAAGTTAGAAATTAAGCAAATATTGTTTTAAAATATTGATGCGGGCGTTGAGCACAGCAGATGGTGTATTTTTAGATGGCTTGAACGATTTATTTTAAGCTGATGGCTGATTTCCAGATCAATAAAGTTATTTAACAAGGTATGACAAAAGTCAGGCTTCTGAACCTGTTAACTCTCCAAGAATCATCGATATATATATATATTTTTTTTTTTTGCAGAAATAGCACTCGTTTAAAGTGGCACCAGTGTACTTTTGGTCTTTGAGGTGTAGAAGAAAGCTTCAACATCTTTAATGTTTTGTTTTTGACTTCCAGGAAAATGTTGCTCGAGATTTAGACAGCATACTGTGACAACCCTAATACTTTTAGCATTGGCAAACTTCAACAAGGTTGCAACAAAAAGTAATTTAATTAAATGAATGCCTACTTAAGGTAAAGATATTAAGGAGTAGTTTGTAATAATAAATACTTGGATACATTCCTTTCAGCTTGCAGAGCAGCTTTAATCGGCTCTTTAATGACCTATCGGTATGATGAAGAGATACTCTACTTGCTTTAAAGTGGCAATGTTTACATATATATACTCCTATACATATCAAATAAAGTCAGCCTCAATGACATATTTATAAAGGAATTCTTTACATTTGTCCACAAGTTAATATATGAGTAGGACTAAAAAATTCTTAATTGAATTGAAGCTATTAAAGTTTTAGCCTTGTAAAAAGCAAGTTACTGACAACATTATTTTGTAACTAGAAGAGGACTCTCTGAAAGCGCCAAGCAAGGCATTGTTAACGAAAAATTCAAATTGGATCCGAAACCAGGATTTCCTTTTTATCATCAAAATGTGGTCAGCTGTGCCTCCTGACATTGACAACAGCTGGTGCAATTTTCTTGATACTTCGTCTATAACTTTTCTAAGTTGCGTTCTAACAAACACTAAAACAAACATGCAGTCAAACTCACAAACAGATGGACTGATCGTCACAAAAATTTGATCGTTTGTTCTTATCAACATTTCTAATAAGTTACGCAAGTTTCACGACGGTTAGTTCGCAATATTTTGGGTTACTTTCATACAAAAAGCCTGAAGGATCATCAGAAAAATTTGGTCAGTTGCTCTTCGTAGCATTTCCAACAAATTTTGCAAATTTCATGAAGATTCGTTCCTAACTGTTTGACTTATGTTACCAAGAAAAAAACATCAAGTAGACAAAGAAATTGTTGAACGGATTTTCACTACAAGTTAGTCATCTGTTTCTCTTACCATATACCTACTCTTCCCTGTAAATATCATAGAAATCCTTCTATAACTTATTCAGTTATCTTGATGACAGACTAACAGCACATAGACAAACTCCGACAAAGCTTAGCTTCCTTAATTGGCAGAGGCAAAAATTATCAAGAGAGTGTTCGAGGCCGGAGGTCTTTGGAGATTGGCTCTTAGAAGAAACTCTTATCCGTTAGTAAAGAGTCCGCCTCAAATAAATTCCCACTTCCTCAAATTTTTTCACATAATATCACAAGCAAGCCTGAGTAATACAATCTTTATGATAATATTTGCTTAAAAGTTGAACCGCATGGCAAATAAGCTACATAGATGAACAAGAATACTTCTCTGGAGAGACAGTCACTAACAAACTTAGTAGAAAGGAGTTTCGGAGGAGATTATAGATGAACGTTACATGTCTGAGGCTGACTTTTAACGAACTCGGATCGTCAAGCTACGTGATAATGTAAGGTCGATGACGAACAAAGCTTTTGGAAATGGGCGCGAATAATCAAACAAGAATTAATGTTATATGATTATATACGAGCGTTCATCTTCTGGCGACTACAGTATGCTCTTGATGATCACCACTAAAGGTGCCCGCTATTCGAACACTTCAGCAAGATACTCTTATGCGACTAGCAACAATTTGTCCGAAATATTTATCTTGTACACTCGATGTACCACTTTTGATTAAAGCTGCAAGTGTTAACCAACCCAATCCTAATCAGATTATTGGACCTGTCCACATTTCATTTCCCCAAAGGAATGCAATACGCGAAAAACTCGTGTAGCAAAATAACACAGTCTCGATCGTTGAAATATCAATAATAACAAACTGCGATTATTCTTGAAGTCAAATTGTAATTAGCGTCTGAAACTTGATCTAAAGTAGGGGATCGAACGCTAAAGATTGAAATATCGGACAAGGTAAGAATAACCGGATTGACTA
>LQNS02278157.1:12077097-12087403 GCA_001587735.2 Parhyale hawaiensis
TCGATCGTTGAAATATCAATAATAACAAACTGCGATTATTCTTGAAGTCAAATTGTAATTAGCGTCTGAAACTTGATCTAAAGTAGGGGATCGAACGCTAAAGATTGAAATATCGGACAAGGTAAGAATAACCGGATTGACTAAGCTCGCTCATATTAAGCGGTCGAATCGAGCAGTGCAGCACTGCAAATCAGCTGAATTCTGATGCTCTTAATTGTTGTTTCGTAACTCGTTTCAGTCCGATTCGCTGATAAAACTTGTATAATCGGAGATTATATAATACAGACGTCGCACCTTCCTATACCAAATATTAGTTTAAACGCTACTCTCCATTATTGGCATACAGTAGCATCATGAATATTAGCTGAAACAGTATGGCTCTCACTGCTGCTACTCTCTATCGAAGCCATTTTAGCATACATTACAGATTACAAAGGCTTTTGCGCCTAATTAGACAGCAAACAATAGGTGGAAATCAGAAGTTTTGTAGGGCACAGGTTGAGCACCACCTGCGTCGTATGTGATTCTCTCCCACTGGCTTCCCAGCAAATGTAATTCGTCAATCCGTCAGTTTCGCTTTTAATCCTTGCCAAATTCAAATCTCTTATATGGAAATGTTGCACAATCTGCGGCGTAATCCTGGAACACGCTGCTATTCAATCATAGATAACCATATCAGCCGAACGGGCTGGACACATGGAAAGAAAGATGAGACAGATTGACTGACATCTGTGTGATGGTCGGCAAATTGCGTCTGCTGGTCGTCGTATATCGTGTCTACCCGTATACAAGTGTATATATCTGCATAGTCAAAGTTCACAGGACTGAAGTCTGCTCTTCATTGTCAATATCAAGGTGAGTTGATACCTGCAAGCATTACATCCACATCATGCCTGTACACTAATTTTACGAGAGAGTGAATATCTTTAATAGTTGTACACTCACTGTGAAAGTGTGTGAATATCTGCGAATATCAATGACATGTCCACGTTGTACACTCCTTTTGTTCGTGTGTCAGAGTCTGTCTGGATTAGAGAAATTGATTGTGGCTTTGTTACGCACTCGTAGTTCAAGTACAATATACGAATGCAATCGTAAATTATAGAGGTCTGTGTAATTTCACTTACTCTGGTTATAATACGGACCTTGTCAGGGGACCCTTGTAAGAGTTTTTTCTGCTGAGATACGCTGCTGATGCTGTTTATGCACAGCCATATATATCTTAAGTATAGTATTTACTGAAGGAAGTTGAATACGTAAGTTACCTTGCTCTGCCTGAAGTTTAGGAGTATGGATCATTAATTGCAATGCAGTCCATACCCTCGCGGAAATAATGATTGTGATTATAGTAGAATATAGTGGTGTATGAGACATTAAGGTCGATTATGGATGATGAAACAAAATGGTAGATGTGTCGACCAAAACATAACGTTCATTTTAGTATATTTAGGTGGAGGCACCATTGGTTGTTTATGGTTTGTCATGATAAGATGGTCAATAGAAATATGTATATGTATGAAGATTATATAGGGTAGATGGTAGTACATGGATATTCGAAGACTATATATGGTAGAGCATATGCTAGAGCATAACCAGGGTAGGTTATCAACAGATTTTCGTAAGTACGATCGTGCGGGGAATTCCTCCCGTTATTTGGGGAACAATGTGTATGGGTTGCCATGGATTATAATATGACCAGAACTCGTAACATAATCGAACTACATAATATTGTATGACCATAAGTTGGAATGCGAAACATCTAAAAATTGATATTATACATTAGTGCAAAAATTGTACACATTTTCAATTTTTTCCTTTGCTGTCGATGAATTGCAAAAATTGCAGGGTATGTACCCAGGTAGCAAATTTTTTTATGTTAATATTAGAATTGTTGTGATGTAACATTCGATAATATTATTCCTAATGTTAAAATAATATTATTTTTACACGATTATTTCAATGTTAAGATAACATTATATGGATATATTAAAATAATATTGTTGCATAATGTTATATGTTACGATGAAATAATAAACTCATTTTGCAACAATGTTTCTGATATTATCTTAGTGTTAATCAAATATAATCTTCTAATGACTGTCAGATTATGATTTTTCTGTTATATTACAGTAATAATGAAATAACGTTCCATGACATTTTAATTATATTATTTTAATGTTATGATGTCCATATTATTTCATTGTAATTTACCAACAATAAAATATTACGCGCCAGACTATGGCAGACCCTGGAAAGACCGAGGGTGCAGCCGTCGACGTGTGGTTCCGCTAAAGCTTCAGCGGAGGGATCCTAGGACAAGCTTTGCACTCAGGCGTAACCTGTCCTTCGAGAAAAACTTGGCAAGAGTGCTTTAGGCATAAACAGAGTTATTTGCTAATTTTATCTCGAACCGTATTTGCAAAATCAGATTGGACTCTGCCTTACACATCAAATAACGGATGATCAGATTCATGATATTTACTTAATTCTGTACAATACAGGAGGTTTGCACATATACAGATGTATACTCCATGTGATACTAGTTAAAATTACACACTCGAATATTTATCTCTCATATACAGCGGACAACATTAGAAAACAAACAGGTGTGAAATACGAATTCAAGCGGTGACTCAACCAAGTTACAGTCGTGCGCAGTACGCTTAGTAAGCGCTGGGCCTATCGAGTGCCGTTAAGTGTGGTACGGAGCGGCGTGAAAAGTGACTAATGCCAGATGGTGAGTCCAAAACTTTTTGAGTTTTCTTGGTGACAGACACACAAGCCCGACGAAAACATAACCTCTTTGGCGGGGGTATATTTTACACACTGTTTGTCCGTCTCTTTGTCTGATATTCTGCTTGCCTGTCTCTCTGTCTGTCATCAAGGTATGTGCGGTAGACAGCATCGTTAACTGGTAGAATGGTGGTTTTATTGACATAAACAGTGAAGAGAAATGGTAAAAAGGTATATTTAATTTGTTAGTCTAAAACATCATTTTATTATTTACTTACTTTTTTATGTTAAAGAAGTATATTTTACTTGTTGGTCTAAAACATCATTTTAGTATGTGGAATAACGTTAAATTAACATTTTTTTAACATTAAATCAATGTTAGGAGATAATATTGATGAGTAACATTATTATATTATCATAGTATAAGATATGAGTACAACAAAGAAATATTACGTTGTAATCTCAAAATAACAAGATAATAACATGTCATAAATAATATATAAAATAAAAATAGCATTCCAAGGTTATAATAATTTTAAATAATTGTATGATTGCTACTTGGGTAAGGATGTTATTTATATCGTTTTCCGATTTTTACTAACGCTTTACCACTCTAGCATAGTTACCCATTCTTATTATTTATCTGTTGTATCCCTTGTAAAATAGTATCACAATCTTTGATCAAATATTGCGATCTATTTTTATGTTCATTCAGTTTGTGTCTGTAGAGTGTAATAAAGAAATTATTAACATTAGCTTGATGTAAAACAATGTCATGTTTTATGACAAACTTAGCCTTTCATAACCTGACAACGAGTACGGCCAAAATTTATTAATCGACTATTTAACTTCCTCTAAACTGTGTAGTAAGGCTCTATAGTCTATACCGGCTTAGAGAAAAAGAAGTTGTACCGTATATAAACGTGCGTTAACTGCACTGACTGGTTGAAGCTCCTGCTCTAGAGCATTGTTCTCAAGTTTTAGAGTCTTTTACCATTCTGAGCTGTAGGCTTTATAACACGCTGGCATAAATTACCTTTTTTGTATAAGCAATTAATCATCAGCAAACAAAGCAGGCATCCAGTGCATAATATGTCAACAGTTGAAAAAGTTGATCATGGTAGAATATAGGTAGTTGTATCATTCGCTGAACATAGTCGATTTTGTTCGTGAATGGGGTTTCTTACGGTTCACTATGGTAGATCATAGTTGTGCAGCTCAAGCGTTAATGATTGTGATTGGGTATGTATGGTTGGGAATTATGGTTAGCAATATGGTCGAAGGTTGTGACAAACCTCTGCCATAACGCACCCCATAATGGTTGAATATGGAGGATATTTCGATAATAAACAACCAAAGATCTCGACCATAATAATAGTTGTTGGTCGACTATATTCACAACCATTATTTCCGTCTGGGTAATGACCTTAGAAAAATAGGAGGCATTTTATTTTGCTAGATGTTTCCACACGTGCATCTCTTGAGCCCTTCGGACGTCTAAATCAAGCACAGCTTTCCAGGGACATAATGTCCAAAACGTTTCAGGTGCAACTGCTGCTGGTTTCGATGTCATTGACATCCTTTGAAACTGGCAGTGTGCATACTGATGGTTAGGCAATATTCATGGTTTATGTATACTTTATTCGGTTTGTGCTACGGTGCGAAAAATAACATATAATAATAAGAATGTGTATTTGTATTTTGAAATGCTTCTCCACTAGCAATACCTACAAAAACATATAAACATACATAATTTTAGTGGTGCCTGTACGTCTTACGCATAGACATGTAATGCATTATTAGAGTCAGATATTTTGCTCATCGCATCACTCGTTGAGCTAAGCGAAAAGTTTTCAACTTCAGAAACGCAAATACTCCCCGAAAAAAATTGCTTATTTAACAATATTTCGAGGATAAGTTACTGAAGCACATTAACACAATACTAGACGACCCGTGACCCGTTGGGTCGTCATTACGATCGTCTTCGTTTTCACAAAAAAAAGGTGTTATTTAGCTGGGCATAGACCACCCGCTATTTGGCCATCCTCTTCTGCCCGTCAAGGAGCGGCCCGTTCGATTCACGATTAACAGATTCTTTACTTCTCTAACGAATATTCAACACCCAGATTGTAAGCAAAGTCAAATTATTGTATGTTACGTATTTCAGTTGTATTGCCTGTGGAACCGATGAATTGATCATGCCCGTTCTTGAGGCCCAGCTCACTTTAACTTCCGCATCCCAGATACAATCGAAGTAAAGAGCTAATCCATGGAAAGAATGCCACTACCCCCCCCCCCCTATACCTCGAATTTCTTCTCGTGTAATAGTGAAGAACATGTGTCAAACAAGACACAAATAAATAAACAAGACCGGTTCACGGAGTTTTAGCATAATATAAATATATATATATATATATATATCGATAGATAGATAGATAGATAAAGAGATAGATGTAGCGAATATCGCCAGCATTCTCCCACATAACCTAGTGATTGCAGTTGTGTAGATGGTGTCTCTGCTTTTACTAAGACAATACCTGTTGTAGCTACCTACTTAATGCAGAAGACAGTCACTCAGAACTGTGCTGTTAAGAATTATTATGCTGACGTTCTACTGTTGACCATTTCCCGTCTTACACCCACTGGTCTACAGAAGTGCATCGCTATAAAATGCCACTGACTATGGGACACATGACATAAGGTAGAGTTACGGAACGTACGATACCTGGACGACTATTGCTAGTAAGTGAAAGCCGCAGTTATATAAACTGCCTTAAGACTAGTTATCAGACTGTTAGCTGCAAGGTATTTTACACCATAGCTTGCAACATCCATTATCCAAGGTATATGGTTTATGTCACAGTTAATCCCAGTCCACATTGAGTGCTTTGCAGCGCGTGGCCAAGCGTAAGCTAGGTCATTTTTTGGGATTTTTTAGAATATTTTATCACTTCGTTGTGAATTTCTTACAGCTGGTGTTCTTTCTGGTTTTATTAATAGATTTACCATCAGCAATTCACTCATAAGCCGAACTTTTGGTAAATATTTCAGAAAGCCACCGATAATACCAATCACAGTTAGAGTTCCTAATGTGCGCTACCCACATATCGCAACACTAGCAAGTAATCTCGATTAAATTGGAAGTTGAATGGAGAGCGTTTTTATTTAATTATTCAATTTAGAAATTAAAACTAAGTTCTTATTTGTAAGTAGCGAACTGACACCAGTCGGGTCATTCTACTCTGAGTGACTGTGACTGGTTTCCATTGTTGTTTGCCCTAATTGCTCATACATTAATTAAAAATAACATCTTGTATACATACATCGTATTATTCACGATTTTATTTATTCATCGAACGTGTTCCAAAATTCCAAGATTAAAGCAACTAACTATGTTATAAAAAAATCCTAAGGTGAATTAAGATGCCCTCGTGCTTGGCCAAGAGCTGCACAGCCCTTAATGTGAACTGGGCTTAATGATCATAAAGAACTAATTTACACATTCAACAAGGACACCACTGTGCACTAATATGTACTCCCGCAAAACAGAAAACTATCCCGGGAAGACGAAGATCTGTATCTTCAAGAATAATTGCGATTGAACTTCCCTCGGCATGAGTTTCTTTCACAAATCCGTGAATAAACACGTTGTCGAGTTCCTATACGAGTTTATATTTCTGACGACAAAACCATAGCTCGGCCACTAAGACAACTCGGCTGACAAATTTCATGAAGGTGTTGTCGAGCAATCTATTCCCATAAAGCTTTACAGCTGTAGTGAAAATTATCTTTACTCCATGTCTGCGATTCATTTACCCGGAAAAACTAATGAAGTCCCGTGTCTGATATGAAGATTTTATGCGTGTTATAGCAGATGTTCTCGCATATTAGGCCTTACAATAAAATTCCTCGCTAATAATCAGACTAGCCGAGCAACGACTCAAGACGGTGTTCTTCAGCAGCTTTTATCAGATTTTGCTCACTTTGAAGCGAGCGGTTTGGTTCTCCCTAATTGTTTGATCGCAGCCCCACACCACAATAATTACTGCACTATTGTCTCGACAGCCGCTGTGTCTGTTAGCTGGTCGGAGTATAGGTGTCGTACAGGTTAATGCACGGGCAGGAGAGGTATACATACAACTGTGCAGGCAAGGGGTAAACAATGGAGAAATTGAATATGGAGAAAATGAACGTATATTTTAGAAACAAAAAGGTACGACGTCCTGATTAGGGAAACTTAACTTGATGCACGAGACGCTGCACTTAATTAAACAATAATTGCATGAAGTTATTACTGCTTTTGTAAATATTTATTATCCTTAGACTAATCTAATTGATATAAATATTTGTGTTAGAAATAACACTTATTCTAAGCCTTGTATCAACTAGTTAAGCAATATACCAAATTCTTATGCTGATGTGCCACAGATAAATAAAATTAACAGAGAACAAAAATTTTTACTTTGTCTATAATTTATATTTGTTTATATTTTATGGTAAGAAGATCCGCGTCCACAATTCATATAAAATAATAATACAAAATAACTTCTATCCAGATGTTAGTATTTCGCATAGCCACATCTTTGCCTCAGAACAAAACAACCAGTAAAGGAAAGGCTCTTTTTACAGCAGCTTTTTTGAGCCAAGCATTGAGGGACCAGGTAAACTACGTAAAAGATGAACGAACCAGTTGCTCGGAGAAGATGACAATTGATGGTGGCCGAGTTAGAGCGTCCCTATGCTATATTACAGCCATTGTTGAGTAGTGAGATGGTCTTCTTATGGCATGTCTCAATGTTGTGCTTTGTTGTGCAACGTCATAGGTCTGTTCACTTCACCGCCAACAAGCGCTGTAAATCTACTATGGGAGACACACCTCAACAAATGCTGCCACCATGGCAGACATTGGGGCCGGGACCAGACATGCTTGCTGTACCGTTCGGTAGATGCTTGGTCTTAGCAGCCAACATATAGTCAACTTACATACGGTGATGCTTAGTGAACAGTGCCGTAGCTACAGCAATAATCATAATGAAAATTATAGTACTAGTGATCTTTTTATAGCAAGTTAATGGATGTAATATCATAATTACTGGATGCGCGTTTCAAAACCTGAAATAATCATGCAACAAAAATATATAGCGGACTATGTGGAGTACCAGGAAAAGTAGCAGCACAGCTATATACTGTAAAACTGTGAACTAGTATTGAATTATAGTATACTGATGTACATTGAGGATCATGGAGTACTTGAAGAAAGCAATATAAGGGAATAATATAAGATAAAGTGCTTGACACTTTCAGATTCTTAAGCGTGCATGCAATAATTGGCTTACAGCATTTAAATACTTGCACACTAAGCTATGCCAGCTAATATCGAGCTAAAAGCCTTGACACTGACATAATTTGTAACTACAATACAATAATAATAACATGAGTATTATAGTACCGTATTCAACATTGACATTGAAACTGATGATACTTCATGTATCTTATTCTAAAGTTATAAACCAGTTTTACAATGATAAACAGGTGCAGTTATAAATATATTGACCCAGAATAATACTGATCTGAAAGACAATGCTGAGTGACACACATACAGTATAATATAGAATTAGAAAGGTCATGTTTACTAAAGTGAGCATATAGAACATAATATCATTTTCATGGAGTTGGAGATAGAATTACCGAGAAATATTTGCAGTAAAATGCTGCACTGTCATACAATTTGTGCTAAATCTGCCACGGTGATAAGGGCTGAGTTCACCGTTTTGGAATTTTTCTCATCTAAGCCAACCCACCTGACTGCCTGTAAGATATTGTGAAAACTAGAGTGCACTCTGAGGGCGCATGCCTCCGCCAAGCAAAGCAACGGTAACGAAAAATTCAAATTGGCTCCCAAGCCATGATTTTTTTTGTATTAACACCAAAATCTAATCATGCGTGCCTTTTGATTGCATTAACAAATTCTGCAATTTTTTTGAAGATTGGTTCTTAACTTCTTGAGTTATGCTGCTAACAAACATTATGACAAACATCAGTCAAACACAGAAACGGACCAACCGATCTGCTCCAAAATTTGATCATCTATGTCTTATATTAACATTACTAACAATTCCTGTCAATTTCATAAAGATCCATTGAGAAATTTTTCAGTTATTATGCTAACAGGCTCATAAATAAATCTCGCAACAAACAGACGAAAGAACTAACAGATCATCGCAAAAATTTGGCCATTTACTCTCCGTAACATACCTCAGAATGCATGTATATTTCATGAAAATCCGTCCATAACTTTTTGCGTTATGGTACTGAGAAAAAAATAGGCCGACAAACCAACAGATGGACGGATTTCCACCAAAAGTTGATCAACTGTTACTGTTAAGATACCCAACAATTCCTGAAAATTTTGTTAAGATCGACTCATAACTTTTTGAGTTATCTCGGTGACAGACAAACAGGCAGAGAAAGAGACAAACAATTAAATAGACAAACACTACAAAAACATAACCTTCTTGGCGGAGGTAATAACGCAATTCTTTCTCTCAGTCTTTGGGTGGAAGACATACGAACATACATAGACTCACACACAGACGAAAACATTATCACCACTCTCATTTCGCACGCGAAAATAATAATAAAAAAAGCAAGTGCAGCCCACGTAATGAATGATTCTGCCAACTGAGTACATTACGCTCAATAAACAATATTGGAATTAGTAATAGCGTATGCCATGCAAAGTTGATCTTCTTGAATGTGGGTGTAGTCCGAATTCATATTTTCGCACAAAGTTGTTAAGAAGCATTTACTATGGTGACACATTCCGACTTAAAAGGCAATAGGGCATTGAAACGACATAATTGAAGTCGCAAATCTTGAGCTGCGGCTGGATCAACCGCAAAATAGTCCCTGAGAAAATTTTTTAATCATTTGCGGATGACTTCTTTACGCGATTCAAAACCAAGCGCGCAATGAAAAACATAAATCTTTTTCTTGCTGAAAGTCTACATTTACGAGTGCTGTTCGCGGTTGGAAGTTAGTTCAACTGAAATTTTGAATTGCTCTGTCGTCTTCAAGCCGTACTTGTAGCTAGCTGTTTGTAAAAAACGGCAAAGCTGCAGCCTACAAATGTACAGGGCGAGGTTTTAAAATCTCATGGACGTAAAAATATAGTGATGTGCAGTATAACAACAAGAAAATACGCAATTCATGTGGTGCACTGGATGTGAAGATAGCTTTACGTATGGTAATTAGTTAATGCCCACATAGCTCCGCTGAGTCTTGTTTCGTATTTTGGTATTTATTTTGTATCAAATTATGCGATCTTTTTTAACAACGAAAAATCCCCTGGACAGATGAGTAACCACTTTCTGTGTCCACGGTAACGCTTACTTGAGCGATGCAATATAGCTAAATGTAGCAGAGTGTACAGTAGTTGTAAAAACATTAAGAAGACTAGAGCACTCTGAGAGCGCATACCTCCGCCAAGTGAGCCAACGGTAGCAAAAATTCAAATTGGCTCTGAAACCATAATTTTCTTTGCATAAACTCCAAAATCTAATCATTTGTGCCT
>LQNS02278157.1:12095455-12105998 GCA_001587735.2 Parhyale hawaiensis
ATCGTGAGATTGCTTGAGGGTAAATTCGTTTTCGGCAAATGGTGACAGTAGAGGAACTAAAAGTTTACCTAACTTAAAATTATGCGTTCCGCAGGCAGACATAATGGGGCGCACTGGGCAATTGTCTCTGTGAACTTTCGGCAAGCCATATAGAAAACCTAACTTTGAACCAAGTTACGTAATTTATGTCTAGGATGTCTAAAAAATGAGCTCGTGCATTAGCTCCAAATTACCTAGAAAAATATCGTTATGGAATTCACGTCACGTGAAATTTTACATCAGCATCAAGCAAGTTTCTTTTCAGAAAATACATTTCTTAAATTAACAGAATAACTAGACATTGAACAATAACGCATGCATGCTTTCCCGAAAATATACTTTCAAGTAGGTATATAATTATTTTAAAAAGCAGCATAACGCTGTGCTGCACAAAACAACAACTGGACCCTATAGCATAATAGTAATAAACACAGGATTTTGTAGATCATAAAGAAATTACAATTCGATACGTTGACTCGTGGCTATGTCCATCATTCCATTCCTCTGAGGAAGTCAGACAAGAAAGACAACAATCTTCAGAGATAAAAAAGAAAAATGAAAACAGCTGGACTGAGAAATTGAGAAAGAACACAAGGTTATTGTTGCAAACAACAAGCCCCAAATCATCTGACAGTAGGGTACCTTATACGTTTGAATATTTAAAGGCTATTTTTTTTTCTCGCAGCTAGTATCAGTATTTAGTGTAGTATTGAATTATTGGGCAATAGCAAGAAATTTTTATAATGAAGGAAGAAAAATTGTTTATATGCAGATAGGAATAAGGCAAAGGGAGGATGATCAATAATGCCACAGACACAGATTACTAAGTATACTTGCAGGAACGGATAATACAAGCTTATAATGTAGGATGTTAAAAAAAATCATTTGTCTATTTTCTTTGTGTGACGGGTTCTTAGTCACGTTCATAAATTGGGTAATGAAACTGCTGAAGGAATATGCAGCTTAGTTTTCCCCTGATAATTTTCAGTAGTATTTTACAGTCACTAGCAAGAGTACCTCTGCCTCAAAAATCAAATTTGTTTCTATAACTTTTCATAAAACTTGCAGTTATTGCACTACAATGAGGTTCACGGCAAAGAAAATGGATAGAGTCATCCTGTCACTTTAGTGCGGGCAACACTGTATCAATAATTTTTTATGCCTCCCTTAATATTTACTCTGCCTAAGCCCTATATAATTTACTCTGGAACACATAACTATGTGTTTTACTCATGCATTCTAAGGGTTCATAACGTAGGATTGTTATTAGTTGATTCATGGGCGCATTTCTCTTGGTGAAGAGCGAAATTATTATGGCCTTGACAAAGTCCAGCGTATCCTATAATTTAACTCACGCAAAAACATAAAACAAGTGCAGTAAGAACATCATCACGTAGCAAGCTAATTACTGCTATCTTTTAGCGAAATAATATCTAAAAATGCATTGTACAATTATGTCATGGTCGCTCATAATGATTGACACAATTAATATTTCGGCTCATGATTTAAATTTAAACTCTGACATAACAGCCAGTCTCGCCAGGGCATGTGGGACATGAGCGGGCAAGATGTTTTGCTCACGGTAATTACGCTCTGATGCTGAATTTTCGATAAGATCGAGATTGTGAGTTAGTGGGGCCAGCCAGCCAGCGAGCAGTAAACTACTGGGCAAAAACTTTGAGGGCGGTACATGCCGAGTCTGTGGTATGGAGAGATGAGGTTATGGGCCCTAAGGGGCAAGGCCGGGGATTGTGGGGGAGAATATGACCTCACGCCAATAAGGTTGACTTTATACCAGGCGTCCTCCCTGTTTTTGTGGTCGTTTTACGATTTAATGGAGCAAAAGTTGCTTGTGAAAATCCAGCTTTGTTTATCTTGCAAAGCGGTGTGTTGAAGCTATGCGCCTGTGAGAGTGAAGTTTATAGAGGGAGGTTATCATTCTACCAGCGCTAACGAAGAATGATTTCTTTCGCTACACACATAAATCTCTTTCGTAGTAGCTGATGCTATCGGTTAAATTGAAAGGAGGAACCAGGCGATTGGCTATAAAAATCCAGTAGGGGTTAGGAAATTGGACGCAGCCAACAATTGGTAACAAAATAGGTAACGTAGTGTGACTTTGCGTCTCCTGAACATAAGACTTCAATTTGCAAGCCTTAAAATAAGACTAAGTAGAATGACGTTGTATGATACCAGAGTCATTTATGTCAATCACAAATAAGATTTGATTAAATTAGTAGAAGATCGAGTTGAATGAAATTATAAGGGAAAAAAGGTCTAGCAATCCTTTCATAACGAAATCGGTTATTACTTAACTAGAGGGCCCAGCCGTCAGAAATGACGGCAAAAATTTAGTGATTGAGCTTTTTATTGTTCCGGTTCCCAGTGTAGGTTTTGCTGCATTATAAGTCTCATCCCTGCAGGCCTGAACTTCCATTAGTGAAACGCAAGCTGCACAACCATGAGTTTTGCGAAAGCAAAATATCCCCCTGCAAGATATATATATATATATACATAAGGAGTGAATATCAGCTTAGATGTGGGCAAACGTTGCGCTGCATTAAGAACTAGAGCACTCTGAGAGCGCATACCTCCGCTATGCGAGGCAACGGTAGCAAAAAAATTAAATTGGCTCTGAAAGCATAATTTTCTTTGTATAAACTTCAAAATCTAATCATTTGTGCATTTGGATTGGAATAACATCTTGTACAATTTTCTTAAAGATCCGTTCATAATTTTTTGAGTTACACAGCTAAGAAACGTTACGACAAACATGAGTCAAACATACAAACAAACCGATCTGCACAAAAGTTTGGTGATTTATGTCCTTCAACATTACTAACAACCCCTATAAATTTTATAAAGATCCATTGATTAGTTTTGAGTTATTGTGCTAACAAGCATATAATTAAAACCGGTTACCAACGAACGAATGAACAAATGGATCATTACCAAAATTTGGTCACTCACTCTTTGCTATATATCTAACAACTCATGTTAATTTCATCAAAATCCATAAATAACTTTTTAAGTTATGGCATTGAGAAAAATGAGGAAGACAAACAAACAAATGAATGGACATATCTTCACCAAAAGTTAATCATCTGTTCCTTCTGACATGCCTAACAATCCCTGTAAATATCGTCCAAATCGGTTCATAACGTTTTGAGTTATCTTTTTGACAGACAAACAAACACGACGAAAACATAACCTCCTTGGAGGTGGTAAAAATATAGTTCAGTCAAAATAATTCACTGGAAATGGCCGGGGCTCACCGTATTGTGGATACCAACTGATTGTTGAACCTCCAGCGTCGAAATTTGGCGGCGATGTAAATTCATTCAATATAAAAAGGAGTCTGCTCAGCGTGAAGATTCAACTACTTCGATATCATTCAGCAATGAATGCGGGGATCCAGAGGCTGGGGATCCAGAGGCCGGAGATCCAGAGCTATGTTTGTCACCGGTACTCCAAGCGCTGAAATGGTATGGTATCGCAACTTGTTTTTCAGTACATGAATTTTCTCCTAGTAAACTCTTAACTACGTGACGGAGAGACGGGCCAACATTGGAGCAAGCGACCAACAACTGTGTTTTATTATATAGTGGATTATTGATTCAGGGAAAATTAAGGGCCTGAGCAAATAGTGAAAGAAGAAGCATGTATCCTACAACTTACTTACATATTGGTAGATACGCGTCAAAAACAAATATAAAAGTCTTGAATAGAAAAGCTCAGACTACTAAGCTTTTTATCAACAAACCACAATGAGTCCACATTCAGTTATCCAATTCATAGCTTTTGAAATCAGCAATAGGGAAACTTCACTGAGAAATTGTTTGACGAAACCGAAATCTTTTCTAACACTAAGAAGGTGCCTTACCAAATAAGAAAAGTAATTTAATAAATAACCAACGTTGTATAATATAACACCCATCGGTCAGTGCATGCCCAGCCACACACATTACACATTAATTTATGTTCAGTAATATCTCCAGTAGCTGTAGTCAATTGATAGAACAAAACACATTTGGTTGTAAGGTTCGAAGGAAAACAAGTTCTTCTTGCTAAAATTGGCTAGCACACACGAGATCTCTAGCTTAGCCCAGAAATCAAGCTGTTTCTGGTTGAATTATCTGCAATAAAGACCAATGTGTATCTATCTGTGTGTTTGTTTGTTTATCTGTCCATTTTCTGTCACGCTTTAACAAAACATACAGACGGAACTTTGCCCAAGTTAGAGGCTGTGGTCATTCTGTCAAGCTTTATTGAAAACTGATAGCTAGAAAGAGGCTAGGTTGCAGATGATGCCAAACGTATATCTGAATGCAGTTTTTTCTTAGCCAACGTTGGAGTCCACTCAATGCAGATACATACAGCTTCTTTAAGCACTCTCTTGCATCGCGATTTGTACCCTCTTCTGAAGTTTCCTTCATTCAAACTTCAACTGCCCTGAGCTTACTACGCTGATGCTCTTACTGACTGCATAATCATTGAAGCAAATGGTAAGATATTCTTCAGCGGTCAGCAGGCGAGTAAAGAATACCTACGAGGATTTCTTGACAGCAAATATTGGTTTGGGTTCTTCTTTCAACTGAACAATGCTTCACTTGAAGAAATAGCTTCCAAGTTATGACGCCATCAAGTATCCTGGATACAGAGCTCAGTATTTATTACGAGCAAAATTGACTGCGGGCAAAAAAAAAAGTGCATGTCAGAGTGTCAACGAAGAGAAGCTTGGCGTTGCTTACCTGCAATGTTCCATAATTCAAGTTGGCAGTAACAGTGCCTCCTACCTTTACTGCTACATGCGCATGCAGATATCATGCATGCTAGTAAATAAAGAAGGCATTTGAAGACACTCCGAGAGCCGAAAAATTTTAAATTTATCATTAACTGATCAATGCAGTGCTAGCAGATATTTTCCTTCAATTGAATGATCAACAGATGAGCACAGCAATCAACTTGGACCGGTTCGGACACGCACAGCCCGCCAGAACCTGCGCCATCATCTGGACAATCTACTACGGTAGGAAAGTCAGACACAAATGTTGTCTCCACTACAGCCGTGCTTCTGCTTATTTTAGGCTAAAGAGGGCTGCAAATATTGATAACATATGCTGAGTCCTCAATTCTAAAGTTATATGTAGTTTACTGCCCTGGAAAGTTATGTAGATATAATAGCAGCTGCCCTCTTATCCTCAGGGTAGTCCCTTGGCCCCTTATGTATGCCGAGGAAATATCACTATCACTGTAATAATAATTTGCTTGTTCCTCCCTACGTACCTTCAATCCATCCTTCCTTAGTTAGTACAACCGTTACGCTTTAACAATTAGCTAGGGTAAAATTTCGGTATATTGGATCCCACGTCGGGAGAAAAGAGGACCAAGTTTGCACGCTTTCAAGCTAGAACTGCGCACGGGTCATAGGGAGAAGATTTTCGGTTTGGCTTGGAACATATTTTCGTGCAGTGTAATTTTCTGGCTTTGTATGCTTGATACGGGTTGGGGGGCATGATAAATGAGCAACAACGTTTTTATTCTATTGAATTTACATAGATTTTTTTCTGTATTAAATTGGATAAAATTAAGAAAGTTGATACGGGTCCGAGATATCACTGAAGCATAGTGCTTTTCTTGAGTAGAATTTCCACACTTTCCAGCTAAGTTTATGTGCATTCTCACAACTTTATACGAGGATGTGGAGTTCGCACGTCGTCCCGACACTTATGTAAAGACGATAGCATAGATACGGTAGCATGAACGGCGTCCAAGTGCACCTCTTTGCATTACGTTGCTAGTGGTGTACTGTGCCATAAATGCTTTGAATCCGTCCCGCTGCATTGCACATGTAATTTATGCGTATTGAAAGGAATATGAATTTGTACACTTTTATTACAATGGCATTGGGTGTTTTGACTTACAACTAGAAATTACGCTGGGTGATGCTAAAGAGGTAGGTCGCAAGGCACTGGCGACAAGAAATCGAGTTAATTTGGAGCATCAGATAGTCTCCGACAATGGGACAATCTTTGCGTATGTATTCAGCAAAAATACTGTATATTGTGAGCAATACCGATAGCGGAGATACAGAAACGAACGAATGAAACAATCTTCCAATCTTTGAAACTAAATGATAAATATATATAGACATATATTATATCAGATAATGCTGTAGAGGTAGAGCTTTTATCATTGGAAGTAAATGTCAACATTTTGCGTCACATAGATTTACCTGATGGCCATTGTCACTGCATGTACTTCTTACTGATTTTACAAGAGATCACAACTAACCTATTGTCAGCAAATGTTTCGCTGGTGTTATCAAAACGACCGCATATTACAAAACATAATCTAACAGCTAGTCAATTGAAAGCTTCTTGGTGCGTCATCCTTTCCCGTTATAATTTTTGCCCCCTAAAGATCGATGGGTCTTTAGCTCCCTGCGGTTCTCAGGTCATTTCTTGTTTTCCAGGTTCTTATCTGCGATGAACTCGCTCTCAGCAGGCTATCATGTTCCCTCTGACAGTGACTTATGCCTCCTCAAACTTACCAACTCAAGTTTCGCGCCGAGGAAATATGAAAATTCTTTCCTTTATAACTGAGCTCTTTCGCTCACTTGATTGATGGTTGTAGCATTTCTCTTCGAGATGGAGAGAGAACTCACGAATTGAAGCTAAAGTCACATTGGTGTTTTGTGTGCCTTTCGCTAAAAGGTAAAGCTATTGATGTAGAGGATTGAAATGGTCCGTTGTAAGGCTACGAGCTCTTGTGGCATATCGGAAAGTACACGTGTCGCGTGTGTAGAAGAGTGCTAACTACACGCGACAATAATTTTAAAGGCCTGTTTCTCTCGGTTGCTGCATAGTAAGTTTTTATTGTCACCACTATTGTTATTAACTTACGATGCTGGAGTGCATACATTGCAAGGTATAATATCGCACAATTATAAAACTGAGCCTAATCAATAAACCATTTTGCAAACGAAAGCATACTGCAGGCACTCTGTGGGGAATATTGGGAAGGATGGTAGGAGCGTAAAAAATTTTCTTGAAGAATAATTAATGGATTACGTTGTGAAGAATAGTATGGACTTTATATAAAAGAATGAAAAAAATAAATTATATTCATTAGATGAAAAATCAAGAATATTTTATGATACAACTAACTCAACAGGACTCTACTACAGTGCAGCAATACAAAGTTTTTTTGTCGTTTTTAGGCCTCACAAGCTCGCGGTTAATTCTTGCATAGGGATGGAACACATTTTTAGTTACAGTATATCATCTCACCTAGCAACAGGCCCTGTTTTAGGAAATATTAACGGTATAAAAATGTACAAGCTTCGCAATTCCGTTTCTTGGAAACTTCGATGATGTTTGAACATAAGTCTGCCAACTAAAGCTTGACGCAAAAGTTTTGTCACGTTATTTCATAAGCTATTTTAGCCATAACAAGCGTAAGTATTTTTCTTATTTCAAATACTTTCTTCATTTTTAAAATGAGATGTATGATGTGGAATAAAATAAGCATGGAACGTTATCATCAAGCAAAAACTGAACTATATATAGAACTGGNACTGTATCAGAGATTTCGAATTTTCTCAATTGGTCAAAAAAAATATATATTCATCTATTGAACTATCAGTCGACTAACGAATATTGGATGAATTAAAAAATTGTGATAGAACTGGACGCTCGAGAAAGTTATCATGTCCAGAATTCCAAGAAATGCACTTGGTTCCGCCATAAAACGATAGCTATAGAGCTAAATGTTTCAATAGCGTCATCAATTGCGAGTTGTAAAAAGATGACTTGCGATTTTTTTTTTTTGAAACTCAGAAAAGTTGCTTCAAAGGAAAAAGCTTCCACGAAGTAGTGCAAAGTTAGATCAGCTCACAAAGCAGGGCTAGGAAAAGTTGCTCCCATATTATTTACCAAGGAAGAATGGCCCTCCTCAAGTCCTAACTTCAACCTGTTGGGCTTCAGCGCGAATGGCACAAAATATCACTGGACGTCTTGCGCGCTGCTGTTATAACGCTGCCTTATAGACTTAAGGCTGTGATAGGCCTAGTGAAACGAGGCGAATATACCGAATAATTTTTTAAAGTAAGTATGGGAAAATTGTAGCAAACAAAATCAATTTCATGTAACTGGTGGACATTTGGCTGATCATTGTATTAAATCTTTGTAACAGAACTTTTAGGTCACGATTGATACTCACATTGCTGCAAGCCAACGCGTCCGTGACCTGTTGCAGAACCTTTGTAGCACTCGGCAATTGCGCATAGCAAACATTCCTAATAAAGTGCTATCTATTTGCACTTTGGCTGCGCCTGCTGGTCGTATCATGACGCTGAGGAAAATTTAAAAGACCACTTCTGCAGTCTTCGCCAAGACAGCTGTTTCGTCTCTGAGAGTGGTGACCGTTATGCCGGAGCCGCACTATACTTTCGTAGGAACAACGTGACGTGAGGATGTGCAACTCGCGTGACGTTCATGCAACCGTATCCATGCTACCCAGTTTAAATATATTTCAAAGCGACGACTGAGCTGCTCATCCTCATGCACTTCCAGTTGTTAGTGCGAATGCATATGTGGCCTCCTCATAGGGGTACTTAAATTATGTTAGGGGACACACTAGGCATTTACACAGCAACTTGATGCAAGGATGCGAGACTCGGACGTCATTTATGCCACGGTATCTATGCTACCGATTTTGAATACATATATATCGAAACGGTAGGCGAGCTGCTCATCCTAGCAACCAGTTTGGTGTAGAAATGCATGAGTGCTCCTGGCATTTCGTAACGACGCAGAGAAGCTTCCCTTATACTCACACCTACAAAATTACAGTCAAGCAGGTGGCTTACCATATGACCATACGGTGGCTAGCACCCGCAATCTAGAATAAGAGTGAAAGTATAATATAAGTAAATTCATTTATAAGTATGGCGTAACGCACTGATGGAATTAGATAGGAAGAAATTCCATCGTTGAAGATTTAATGTCATGGTGTCTGTGATATGAGCAAACCATGAGGTCGTTTTATTGATTACTATTAACCTGGGCTTACATACACGAGCTTGCATACACGTGTCAAATGTGGTACCAGAAATGTTACTAGACTGCGCCACACATCAATGTATCCAATATATTTAGACGTAATACTGAATTTCATTTTAGTAGCCCACTGAAGTACGGAAAAAAGTAAAAATTAGATTACTTGGATATTTGTGAAGTGCTAATTTTCTACCGTCATTTATCGAAGGAATGACAGAGCCAGGCCACTATAATTTGGGTTGGCCGTTGTAGCGCATCATTCAGAAGCATATAAGTAACGAAAATATGATCAATTACAAGTTCCTTGCTGTTATTTTTGACAGTGCCGGTACTCTACTAGATATAGAGTATAACGAAATAAAATCAATATCGCAAATGTAAAAGAAGGTAGATATAGATCGCTCTAAGTACACGAGCATTCGTTCGCTGAAATTTCCAAAATGCAGTTACAGAATTGGAATAAAGTAATTTGGAAGGAATACAGGCAGGTACACGTGAGCTACAAACAGCCGTTATAGGAGACTTTAGCCGTTGTAGCTTATAAGCCACTTATGGGATCTTGTCGGGTTTTTTATTTTAGAATTTAAAAAAAAATTCAAAATAAAGTACACCCGTTTAAAAATATTCTTTAATGCAGAAACATTATAAAATTATGCAAATTTCAACAATATTTATTTATAGAAGCGTTCTCATCACCAGCTTAGCGTGACTGTAGTATCGTAGGGACAACAGAAAGAATAAAAATTACATTTTGGCATACAGATGAGGGAGTTAGAATGTTTTATTTGTTTGCTTGTTTGTTTCTTAGCCTATGTAAAAAAATTCATCTGTTTTCTATCTTCTAAATTTCATATTCCATTTTTTCCTTACGCTGGAAATCTTGCAAAAACATCGCTTTCAAACGCAAAGAATTTTCCCTTAATTTAAATTGTAACGTAAACTGTGTTCCAAATGCTAATTGTATTTTTTCGCATCTTTGAGGTACAAACTCTGTTAAACCTGAGCCTCTCTTACGGAAAATAATATCACTGTCAACATCTTCTAAACACATACACGCATTGTACCAGCGAAACTTTATGATTAGACCAAGTACTGTGCCCTTGATATGCTGGATACAGCATCCGTATAAGAGTATATGTATATGAGATGCTGGGTTTATAATTATTATTACTATACTATAGTATACATGCAATACACACATTAGTGAGCATAATTTACCATCGCTCAAGTGCACACCGACCAGCAATAGCCTCAAGGCCCTAATTATGTTGCCAGATACTGTGTACACAATTATAACAAAAAATCTATCTACTATATAATAATTCACGTCGTGTTTTTATTTATTTACTAGTGTCCCGAGCCGTCATTGTAAATGACGGCATATTGGGTTATTAATGACTGGTGCACGTGTGCGATAAATGACGGCAGTAAGTTAGCCCTTC
>LQNS02278157.1:12125147-12139658 GCA_001587735.2 Parhyale hawaiensis
TAAGTGTTTGTTAGGCCTGCAGCTCAGAATGGTCTAAGGCTCTAAGCTTCAGAACGATGCTAGAGCAGGAGCTTGAACCAGTCGGTGCAGTTAACACTTGCTTATATATAACTTCTTCAACTCTAAGTCGGTATAGAGCTACTTTACCTAGTTTAGAGGATGTCACAACTCAATCGACGACTTTCGGGTGGTACTTGTTGTCCGGGTATGAAATGTTAAATGTCTCATAAAACTTAACATTTTCCATATAAATCTAATAAAAAGAATTTTCTAATGAATATTCAGAGATATAAATTGAATGAACATAAAAATAAATGGCAATATTTGTTCATTGATTGCAATAACATTTAGTATGTAATGCAACAAATAACAATGGGTATGATGGGTAACTACGCTAAATTGGCTAAGCGTAAAAAATCGGAAAGCAATAGATAAAAATAATGTCAAGGCTGCTAGTGTCCATATATACCGTACAATGTTTATATTTCATCGACAGGAAAGAAAAGACTGAAAATATGCACAATTTTTGCACTATGATATGAATTTTTAAATGTTTCGCATTCAAGCTTATAGTCATACAATATTATTTTTGTCGATAATGTTGGAAATTCTAGCCATATCATTAAAATCCATGGCAATCTCTACATATTCTGCCCCATATAATGGGAGGAATTCCTCTCATGATCGTACGTACGGAAATCCGTTGATAAGCTACCATAGTTATACTCTGACATATTCTCTACCATATATAGTCTGTAAACATCCTTATACAACCATCTACCATACATAGTCGTCAAACATCCATGTACGACCATAGACCTTCGTTTCTTGACAAACCATAAACAACCAATATTGCCTCCACCAATATCGACCTAAATATATTAAAATCAACGGTATGTTATGGTTGACATATCTACCATATTGCTTCATCATCCATAATCGACTTTAATCTCTCATACACTACTATATTCTACTATAATGACAACCATAATTTCCGACTGGGCTGTGACAACTCTGAAGCTCTTCGGACAAGGTCCAGGTGGCGTTCCTCGCGCAACCCTATAGACGCAGAGCTAAATTACCACGTAATGATTTAAGACGCTAATTTGAAGCATCTATCAGTGTTACATTGCGCATGCAATTTCCTACTTACAGTGAACTCGGGAAAACATTCACATACATGACTTATTTCCACATTAACGTTCTCAATTATTTATTTTCCCGCACAAAGCGCAGCATCAGCAAGTGTAAGTATTCGTGCAGTGAATTCGGTTGAACGGGAACACACAGTACTGTACAATGCCTAGATATTGCTGAACACACGTGTGTGAAACACCCTTCAAACGTTCAACTTTCGGAATGCTATTATTTATTAAGTCACTAAACTCTGTTGGGGGAAAATCAGACACACATGACTTTGACACATTATTGCTGATCACACCAGCACGATAATCCCTTCAACGGTGCTACACCCTGAATATGATTACTTAGTGCAGTGAACTCAGTTGGAACGGCAACCCTACCATACAGCACATCGCCCATTATGGCTGAACACGTCAATGCTCTGCACCAGCTGCCAATGGCACACCACCTGGCAGGTCTCTCTCTCTCGTCTGGCATAATCGGAGGTCCATCGCTCAAAGGCGCCTCTAACCTCCCGTGACGGGTCTGAGACGGGCGGCGATAAGAGAAACGGCCCGACTGTTTGCTCTCGATAACGCGTTAGAGATTTGTTACGAGCGCTCTCAAGATAACTTCAGAAGTTGCCCCCGCTATGTGAATAACCAACGCGACACATGCTGCTTTGAATGCCTATTATTCTCTCTGATGTTGCATTTCATGAGTAAAAGCTGCGGAACGGATGTAGGGACTCAGGAAAAGGAACGAGCAACGCCAAATATAACAGCACATTCATGGGCAAAAGAGGCTTTTATAACAAGTGAGGCGAGGAATATACATTTTTTTCTGGCAAGAGTTACTCGAGGAATGCGCTCTACGCCGTCCTGTGACGTATTCTTCCCTCGAAAAAAATCGTTCTGGACTATTTTAAACGCAAAACAAGTTACGCAAGTTACCTATTTTGAAATAGCTACCGCATAGCATGATTAAGCGATGTCATTAGCTTAATGCGTCCTTCTGTTGCAGCAGATTGAAAAGATGAAGAAATATTATTTGTTCTAGCCAACAGAGTATTTCTACACGTAAAAAGGTGTGACAGGTCCAATTGTTCTCAAGTAATCATTGTACTTTAGTTACAAAGGTACAATGAAAGACTTTGGCAGCACGGTATAACACCGTGCTTTAATTTAATATACCTAGATTTTAGTTTACCATCTTCGCACTTTCTTGTCAAAAGTAATAAAGGAATTCATCAACGGTGTGTAACACTATGCTTTAAATGATATACCTTACCCTATGCCGCCCTCTTTTTATACTTTTTTTTACCTAAGATAAGAGACACTGACAACAGTACGACTATGAATTTTAATTAATACACATACTCATGCGTTGCATGTTTGCAAAACGAATTGTCAGTATTAAACATTAAAACTGGCTAACTATTGCGCCAGAATCTTTAAGTATAACTGAGGGCTTATAGATAGGTCTGGATTCTGGGACTAGGCTAGTCGTTCGCTCGTTAGTATCTACTAGAGTGTGCCATCGAGGAGTTTACGATGATATTATCTCATTTAAGCTGCTAAAACATGTAAAAGCAACTACATATTGTACATATATTATAGAAAAGATCCAATAATTTCATCCTTATATTGGGAGAGCCTAAATCAAATGGATCTGACTTACGCTGCATCGTGACAACCTGACACCATTTATCTCTAATGGCCTGTGCACACGCTAGCCAAAAGCCCGAGTTTCGTCATCGTCACGTCCGACTGCGTTGATGTGTCCATTTAAGTCGTGCACCCTTACAAAGAACTTTTATTATACTTAATTCCCTCCAAGTTGGAAGAAGTATCCAAAACTTAACTAATGACACTTGCTAAGAAAACGAAGCTGACGGCTGACACTTTTTTACTGTTTGAGCAAGCTCAAAAGCTGTGTTTGCGTAGGCTTAACAAAACTTCGGACCATTACCTGAGGAAACTCGTTCTTTTAACAAGCGTGTGTACCAGCCATAAGTGGGACTCACCAGTAAGTTGTACTCAGCTTTCCAGCTACAGGCCCGATCGTCACACACTTGGTCGAGGTCCTCGCACGGGCGCTTTCCGTACTCTGTGCCATCTCTTGCGTAAAATTATACTGCATATCTTCTCGCCACACTTAGTGTACTTCACAAACTAGTGTCACAACTGTTCTTTATGGCACTTTCTTCTATTTCGCATTTCATTATAAAGTCACCAATCACAAGAGCGTAATACTCCGGGAACACCGAAAGCAATGCAACCACTGAAGCTTAGGTGAACATTTTACAGCAACTTTTGCAAAGTTTCTTCTCTTTTGAAAGACGGTTACTACGACATTCTTTTCAACTTGTTCACTCTGCCAATCATCCAAACGTGCTGCTGTGTAGCATAGTTTGAATTCGCCTGACATCTGGAAAAGATATCTAAAATTTTATTAGTAACAATTGCTGAACCAAATAACTTGACTAGCAACTAACATTAACATTTTTTTTTGCAGGTGCACAGTTATGAATACAAGACATTGGGACAACCGGCAGAGAGAGCACATTGCATAGACTAATTTGTTAACTGGTCGTTATGGTGTGCACACATGTGCACACAAATACCGTTACCTAGGGGTCCAGCAGGAAAACACTGCCAGGATGCCAAGCTCGCCATGACATTGCAATGCAGACGTATGGTATGCGTGCAATGGAAGTTGCTTTGAATCACGGTAAAATTTTCATCTCACTGTATGGTACAGAACAGGAAATACGATAATACACTTCAGGGTTATTCCACGCTTATGTCAACCTGAGGCTAAAATTTGAAAATTTATCAAAAGAAGCTTTTATATATACCAAATTAAAACTGAAGACTTCTACTTTAAGAATCTGGAAAGAAAACACAAAAATATTAAACCAAATTTTTGTAACACACTGTCAAAATGAACAATTATGTAAAAACCTTAATACAGTCAGTAAAATGCAACAGATTCAACTCATAATCGTCCATAGTACTAAGTCAACATTATTCTTCAAAACCATGTTACACGGCGATTGCACATGGAAGCCAATTATAAATTTTTAATAGTCGGTTGAAATTATTATTGTCGTGGTAAGTCATATATATTGCATGTTCACATATATAAAAATATTTTATTGTTAAAACGCGTTATAAGACCCTAGGAGTACCTAATGATTGTTTAATTGCTTTAATTATATTATTTTTGCTAAGAAATTGGCAGTGTAAAGATCGTCACGATATTTTTGTAACGATAGTCACGGCGCTTCTTTGGCTTCTGAGGGAAAATGGTAATTGTACCTAACAAAACCTATACACATTTGGAAAGCCTAATTCTTCATCTATATTCTATAACTCCCATACAAAGTATTGAGATATCTATTGGTACTTTCAGAGAGTTTTGCACTTTTGTAGCACTAGGTCGCACTCAAGTTTGCATCTATGTAACGATCGTCACGGCCGCTTTAAAGTTTATAGCTAAAACAACAATAATCACAGAAAATTGGAAATGGTTCCATTAGCATTATTAGACAGGCTAACCATACAACTTTTAACGTTAGAGGCTGGAGTTTGGCAGTAAGTATGCTCCGAATGTAACGATCGTCTCCGTGGAATGACCCTTCATACGATTTTTCAGGCTGTGAATTCGCCAATTCCCGTACTAACTTCGAAATAAATTTGTAGTACTTTTATCGTCACTTGGGTAATCACAACCAAATAGCCACTAGTAGTGACTTACTAGCATGCGAAGACTGGATTGCAACTAACTCGAGAAGAAGAAAATGACCTAGATCCTTCTTTTTCTAATTTACTAGGCAACTTCTTCCCAGAGTCTAGTTCCTGCAGCTAGTATTTGTCGTGGAATTCCAAGTTCGGATATCTACTTGGGCATTATTAGCTTTGCAACAGAGAGATTATGTAGAGGTAAAAGTATAAAGATATCATCCGCATACAATGGTCATTTGCATAATGCTCTTTCTACGAGACAAGATTCATAAACTAGCAAATTGGCAATCTGCACTGCATTTAGTGCATCGTTCTGAACGTATAACAGTTTATTTTCGGATGGATACAAGGTTATAGTCCGTTAGTACATGAGCAATTGCTGAAAACGCTTAACAAAGTTAACGGTAGAGCCGATTTTGCAAACATCATCAAGGTCAATTACCACTGCAGTCTTCATAGTCATGACGAAACTTGCAGAGCAAAGCACTAAAGACACGTATATAACTTTTGCACAGTAAATAGTGACGTTAGTGAGTTTCCAGACACAAGATGTACCGAGTAGTTAATATTTCAGTTCAGTGTACTACAGTGTCGAGACAGTGAACTACTGTTAATGGAAGCGTATAGAGCGAACGGTTACGAGATCGTTATTGAATAAGATTGAAATGTTAACCATAGTTCAGTGTTAGCATCTATAAAGGTCAGTACATAGTGCACCGCAGAGTATAGCAGATATATTCAGCGTGAGTGTTATCTAAGCTCACTATGAAGTGACCTTTGAGTCAATTACAGACCGAATACAGCCCCCTCCTCCCCAAAGAAATAGAAAAAGCAAGTAGAACTCTGTGCAGAGACGTGTGTCAAGCGCCGTGACGGCAAATAACTGAGAGTGCTTATATAAGAGCTTCAAGAATCTCCTTGATCGTTAATGAAGTTAAAGCCTTAAAATGTTTCATTGTTGGCATTTATTGCTTAGCTGATCATTTCAAATTTATTCACGAGTATACGTGTCTCGACATAATATGAAAGCAATACAGTTTAGACCTTATATATGTATATCGAAGCCGACTGAACACTTCTCAGAAAAAAAATACAATGACAAACTATACACATCTGGTACGTTGTTCATTATTCTAACGCAGTATTTTACGCTGATTTCAAATTTGAAACCATTTTGCTCTATCACGAAAGGTTTTGGCAATATGGAAAAAATTTATTTAATTTATTAAATGGTTACTTAAAGTTGTCACCATTCTCGATGATCATGGACATGCAGATAAACGGAGTACACCAAGTACTGCTGTTTTTCTGCGTGTGGTACACTAGAGATAGGAAGCAACGCTACATACATATGTAAGAGTTGGCCAATTAGAAACAAGATGCAGCCAGAAAATAAAAATGTCTTTGGTGTGCAGCTGATTGACCTTGATAACGTTCTGATGCCACCATTTCACATCGAGCTGAGCCTCATAAGGAACTCTATGGAGGGGCTAAAAAATGAATCGGATGATTTTTGACATCTGTGTGACGAGCTTCCAGAGTTCAGACACATAGGTTCACAAATAAAGAAGTTGATCGCTGACACATACTTCCATGACTTAGTGAATGATACTGGAAGAAATGCATGGGTGGCATTCAAATCTGTCTTATCTAATATCCTTGGAAAGAATCAATTTGCTGACAACGTTAATGAAGTGAAGAACTGCATGGGTGCGTCAAAATGTCTCTCAAAATTCGCCTCTTTGACTGGCATCTTGACTTCTTTGAACACCTCGGTCCAGCAGTTCCGAACACGGTGAACGTTTTCACTAGGAAATCTTGGTGATAGAGTGATGGTATTTAGGTTGATGAAGTACAGTAATGCTGGCACTGCTGCTGGACACTTCAGAGTAAAAAAAATGCTCGCGGCTACGGCAATGAAATTCAGACTAAGCGCACTTTAGCTTAAGAAAGAATATTCAGTGTGTATGGATTTTATGTGCATTATTACCTTCGCCAAGGAGGTTATGTGTTCGACTTGTAAGTCTGTCTGTCTGTCTCTTTGTCTGCCTGTCTGATTGTTTGTCTGTCTGTCACCAAGATAACTCAAAAAGTTCTGAACCGATTTGGACGAAACTTACGGGAATTGTTAGGGTACGTTAGGAGGAACAGATGTTTAACTTTTGGTGAAGATATGTCCATCCGTTTGTTTGTTTGTTTGTTCGTTTGTTTGTCTGCTTCAATTTCCTCAATGCCGTAACTCAAAAATTTATGAATGGATTTTATGAAATTCACATGAGTTGTTTGATGTATAATAAAGAGTAAATGACGAAATTTTGGTAATGATCCGCTTGTTTGTTCGTTCGTTTGTCACTGTTTATAGTTTTATGCTTGTTAGTACAATAACTAAAGAAATAATGCATGAATCTCTATGAAATTCATAGGGGTTGTTAGTAATATTAAAAGACATAAATGATTAAATTTTGGTGCAGATTGGTTGGTTCGTTTGTATGTTTGACTCATGTTTGTCACAACGTTTGTCAGCAGTATAACTCAAAAAGTTATGAACGGATCTTCAAGAAAAATGCACAAGCTGTTATTACTATCAAAAGACACAAATTATTAGATTTTGGCCTTAATACAAAAACTATTGCTTCAGGGCCAATTTGAATTTTTTGCTACCGTTGCCTCGCTTGGCAGATGTATGCGCTCTCAGAGTGCTCTCGTTAATTTTGCTGAAGTTGACATACTATGTATTATATGTGACATGTACCGCAATTGCACTATTTTCTTAGTTCATACTATGTTCATTATTATTCATATGGCAGTAAATTGGTCTAGTAAAATATAGGTGGCTGAAGGAGTATACATAATACACTTTGGGTGATGGAGACAAACGGTTTCCATATCCTGAATTAGCATATCTCACTTGTATTAAAACAAGGGTTTAATACTAAGATATGAGCAACTATTTAAAATTCGTTTTTCAGTATAACCAAAGAGGTCTTCGCCTGCTATTGGATGCACCAGCTACACGCTCATCATAGTTTATTTAGATGATTCACTTCATGAAACTACGCTAGTTAAAGCCACATATCTTTCTATTTGCTTTACAGATAATAAAACAGCCACCTCTGTTTGAGGCTCATATTGACAATATAGCCAGCAACCAGAGGAATCAATGTTTCGTGGTGGTGATGATAATGTAATGGTGCATTGCAAGCGGGATTTGCTGGCGCAGTGTGAAATCACACAGTTTTTTATCATGTTTTGAACACTTCGTTAGCATTGGCTGGCAGACTAAATCGTCTCTAGCTTTGGCACTGAACACTGTCGACGACAGTTGGTTGCAAGATCAGCGCACATATGATATAGCTATTTTGAGTTTTACACTGGAACGTATTGTATTAGTTTACTATGGATTAACTGCACACTTATCCCAAGTTCGATTTGATTCAAGCTGCTTTAGTGAAAATCACTGTGAGAGTATACTGTATAATAAAATTGTATACGAATCCAATGGGACCGTTTTAACTAGACTCTTGAGTTACCTATTTATATCGTCCATATTTTAGTTATCTTACGCTTCTACTTAATCAAAAAATGTTGATAACCTGAATTCTGATAAGAAAAATTCCTCAGAAGGTAGCGAACTGGAAAATATTAGCGGAAGAGATCAAGAAGCAATGTTTTAGAGGCAAGATTTTCAATCAATAATAAGAAATAAAGACACTATATATATAGTTACACGCTAACAGGCGAAAAGTAGCGCGTGCTATAGCCATGCTATACATACATGTTTAATTTCTCATCACTTCCATCAAAAGTGCACAGAACATAAAACAGTGCATTCCTCAACCGTTCACACTAGAAACTTCGATGCCGTCATATCCCGGCGGGCAGCGAACGACTACTCTGATGACTGGCAGAGCTAGAAGCAGCGACGGCAGAGTGTAACATGTTGCACTGTTGGCGTCGGCGCTAACTTTGGTTGAGATTCATTTGATGAAAAGCCCGAATAAACTGCTTTTGAAATATGCAGTAGGAATAAAACATTGTAATTTGCATATATAAACAGTTCGTTTTTCTCAAAGAACAAAAGAGCAGCGAAAACTATTCCTCATATCTGGTATTAATTTTACAGTAAAACTTTCCACAGCAGTCTTGCATGACGTCAGGGCTTCCAACTTAGTAAAATATTGTTGCGATTACCTCTCCTCACTCTCCATATCTAACAAGGTTTCGCTCCGTTCCCTCGTAACCCATGTTCAGGTACCCGACGCGGCTGCGAGATCATTGGCTACTTGGGATTGAGCTTGTAACAGCTGACTGCGGCCGGGTTAATTTTGGTGTTTCTCGCAGTCACTGTATTATCATTGTACTCTTGCTAATCTGTTTCACTATGTTTATGTTTAAATGTTTATGTGTATATCTGAATTCCGCGTATAAATATTTTGGGGCACATGCTAATCGTAGCCTCTCTTCTTACTCAGGGCAAAATGAATTAAACATAAATTTTAAGTTATAAATAAATGGTTACCTCCCTAATTTCCTCCTTTGGAAGCTCTATTTTAATGTGAAAGATTTAAAATTATGGAGCCTTTCATCCTTGAAATAATTTGTTCAGGTATTTCAAGGTTGTCTGCAAGGTTATTTAGGTATTGCCGTAAGGCTGTTCAAGTTTCGCCGTAAGGCAGTTAAAGTTTCGCCGAAAGGCTGTTCTAGTTCCGCGGAAAGGTTGTTTAAGTTTCGCCGAAATGCTTTATAAACGATAAATCGCGAGAATTTCTAAGAAGCTAGTTTTAATTTATTTTTTGCTCATATTTTCTCCTTGGACTCAAATTTTTAATACATGCATCTCTTGCTAGTCTTCCTGTTGTTGTTTGCCTGAGTGAGATACCTTCCGCTGATTACCTTCTAATTTTCTTATATTCCTTGCACTTACAGCTTCTTCTTAATAGCCTAACTTGATAGTAAGAATTAATACTATATTGAATCATGATTATCTACTTAAATGAATGAAATTCATGATCGCAAAGAATATATTACCATGGAAGTAACTAAAGTAACGCCTCTTTTCGTTTCTTGCTGTCTCGAGTAAAACGTTTCGGTCGTTCTCGATTGCTTCCTCGAAGCAAATACGGCCTGCGCTGGGTGAGAGGGCGACGCTGCAGCCAACAAAACTTACCCTCGCTGCGTAGGTTCGTAGCAGGCCCATGTCCTGTTTGTTTCAATAATCGCTTCAAATCAAATCTATTCATTGATGTTATAATTCTTCAATATTTACATTTTGCAACCTTGAATAATTCTCACATAAATTTTAAACGTTTTCAAAATTTTCTTCGTTCTCTACAGTTCTGCTGATTTGATCCAGTCTGCCTGATTGTGTTGGTCACCTGGTGCGTTTCATAACGCCAATACAGGAGTAAATAAATATATTATTACTCCTTGAAGCGAACCCAACTCGAATTTTTGTTTTTGTAAAGGAAGTAGTAAGATACAGTCATAGACCGCAACAGTACTTGACTCTTAATTCTGACGCTAGCGGCCAAAAGTCGGCAACGGAAAAATGGGATTTTCTAAAGAGCTATTCTTTTCCCCAATCTGATACGGAGAAAAGAATTTCAAGGTACCTAACATTTTTCTTGCGGAGAAGGTATCTTGGATACGGCAGGGGCGCACATGGGTGCTTGCCTTCATGACCGTGTCTGGTCATGTTCATAATAGCTCTTGAGAAAATCCCATTTTCCCCATTTTGGCTGCCAGTGTCCGAGGCTCGTTGGACCTAAGAGTCAAGTACTGTTGCGGTCTATGACACATTATATGAACACTCTTTACTGGCTGTGGGAGATTTGTTAATGTTCTAAAGCTGTTTTTTCTGGCGTTATTTTGGAGCGCATGCAATACACAGATTGTTTTTTTTTTCGTACTGCGCAAGAAATTATCACACACTGCACATACTCCCACCCATCGAGCCCAGGTTTAATTTAAACTACTTTTTGATGAAATTTGACAGCGACATGTAATATTATAACAAAAACTGCTGGTAGTTAATAAAAGTACACTTTTAATTGCAACCAATTCACTTTGCGAATCCATCATTGTTCTGTAAATATGATGCGGAGAATGTTCTACGAAGTAATAACGCACCGTTCACACGCACAAGTTGAGTGTGGAACCTAACTAAATTAGTCCATGAGCAACAGATTCACTGAGCAACTGATAGGCTTACACTGATCGAAAGCCACTATATATATATAGAGTGAACCTGCCTTTACGTGACAGAGGCAAAACCACGCATGACGCTGTGGCCTTGTGCGCTTGACACGCTCCTTGCGGCGGGAAGGTCGACTCCTCTGATAGTCTGTAACAAGGGTTGTTTAAATTTGGTTTGGTTAGGTGCGAGTACGCAGTTTCCTTTTCCATCCGGTATGACTTTCATCTCAAGAGTAAATTTCATTAGATCGATCATTTCTCAGTCTAATACACAGGCTTTTACTCATCCAGTATTCCAATGCACAATAAGTTAAGGCGGATTCACACGATCGTGAGCGTGCTCCCCTGCTCAGGGTCTAACTACGGTGCTGTATCTGTTTGAAAAGAAGAAAGTGGCGCGACTTTCGACGTCCGAATCACTCCGGACTGGAAGCAATGTCCGTTACTTTAATAGTCATATTTCCTAATAGAATTGAATTGCATGACAGCTAACATTTTGGTAAATCTTTCGCAAGACACTCAGTTTTGTTTAGAAGAACGAAAAAAAAAAAAAATCCAGCACAGAGGTGAGAGAACCCGTACATTTTGACTGGCCTGCTACCCAGTGTCTGTATACCTATCGCTGTAAAATATAATGTGTTCAACTGCTTTACACTCTACTTAATTACCTAGCATTATATATATTTTGTAGTGTGATAGCATATCTGGAGATTTTCTTGGAAACGCTGCAAGGAACGAGTAAGTTTCCTTCCGACTTTCGTACATTATATCCACTGCTGCCTAACTGATCCTCCGCTCTCACGAACAAACGAAGAAGATAAACTTCATTGATCGGCTATCACGAACAACAACTCGTTGTTTTAAAGCCAAAGGCCGCTTCTATTCTGTGGACGTTCCTAATCTTGTTGACTCGTTGCGCGACAGTAAAAGCTGTGACGCGTCATGTTTTACAGAGAGGGCTTTGGGGTAAATGCAAGCTGGCACACTTGCTTTGATTCCTGTGTAGGAGGATCGCATCGAAGCTCATCGTTGCCTTAAAGCCATAAAAGAATCACGCGCCGATAAAAATTGTTCTAGTTTAACCCTAAAGCCAGACTCACACTGTAATTTTCTGACGCCGTCAGTGCGTGTCAAGCGTCCCACTGCAGTGTTTTTATCGTTCTTTTTTGTTAACAGTAGAATGGCTTTCAGTTCAAATTCACTCCATAGTAACACAGATAGCCAAAACTTGAACTGCACTAGTGACACTAAAAAAAAGTCCCAAAATGTCACTAATACTAAAAAACAACAAAACTTCATCAGTAACCCTAAAAGAAAGCCAAAACTTCACTAGTGACACTAAAAAGAAAGTCAAAACTTTACTGGTGGCACTAAAATGAGAGCCAAAACTTCACTATAGTGACACTAAAAAGAAAGCCAAAACTTCACTAGTGACGCTAAAAATAGAGCCAAAAGTTCACTAGTGATACTAAAACGAAAGCCAAAACTTCTCTAGTGGCACAAAAAGAGAGCCAAAACTTCACTATAGCGCCACTTGTTGAAAGCAATTTTTTTAGAAGATTCAGTGCCCATGGTGCTGACAGGGAAGCAAGAATATATAGTATGTTCGAACATTTTGTGATACGTACGAGAAACTAAAGGAGGGCCAGCAAAATTAAGGCATGCAGGCCTGATTTGTCCGGACTTTAAACACTTCCACTGCTTTGTTCGAGCTGTTGAATCAAGCTTCAGTCTTTGACCCTAAGCTGTTTTCCATGAGAATTCTGAAAACTCAATCTTACTCCGTAAAATGGAGTTTACAACCTGCTCAACGCAATTGGGTAGCTTCTAACACTTACAAGATTTAGAGAGACAATGTTAACGCTCATATGTCTTAAGTCCGGACAGGTGGAGCCTCGAAGTCTTCATTTTAAAACCCAGTCCAACGCTGGCATAGTGTAACCCCCTTTCTGAAGCATAGAACGAATGTTTTTTTTTTTCTATGAAAAGGAAAAGGTTGCAACAACAGAAGTTGACATACATACCGTATACTGAAAGCCATCATTAACCCATCAAGCGAAGTGTCTAGTGTTAGAAGCACAAATGACTCTTCTACTGTTATTGAGTTTCTTAAATATCGGACTAATTTTTAGTATCGGAGCCTAAATTACTATCATTAATCAATAACGTGAGTAAAACGGCTGCCGAGGTGGGCTTAAAATGTTGACCTAAGCGTCAGTGTACAATGGCGCGTTCTGTGTTGGTGAAGGTGTTGCCAGATGCACACGTGCTTTTATGCATCCATAAGTGATGTATTTAGTTTTTGTAGGACTTATCCGCTGTTTTTTAGTGGTGAAGTGAATGTGAATAGAAAATTTACATGGCAGTTGTTGCGCTAGAAGAAAGCAATGCAAGTACATCAGGAGAGGTACGGCGGCCGAAAACGAACTTCAGTTTAGAGGTAGGTAAGTGTAGGCTACGCAGTCTTTGTATCATTCATGCAAAGCTGTGGCATCAATATCCTATTGTTTGCTTTACTTTTGTCTGACTCGTAGCTTTGTGCTGTAAGTTTTACTGCCAGTGGCATATAGCAGCTTTATCGGTTTGGATAATAATTACCTCCATCATTCAGGTTATACTTTCGCAAGGAGGTTGCTGTCTGTTCGCATGTTATTCTGCCTNTCTGACTCGTAGCTTTGTGCTGTAAGTTTTACTGCCAGTGGCATATAGCAGCTTTATCGGTTTGGATAATAATTACCTCCATCATTCAGGTTATACTTTCGCAAGGAGGTTGCTGTCTGTTCGCATGTTATTCTGCCTGTATGTAACATAACTTATAAAAAAGGTATGGGCGAAATTTATAACGACTGTTGGAAATGTCACGAGGAACAGATGGTCAAATTGTGGAAGTGACACGTCTAGTTAGGTGTTCGTTTGTGGGTTGGCCTACCCAACATGGCTCTTTTGTGAATATAAAATTTTTATCTAAAAAGTTCACAGTTCAGTACTGCACTTTCTACAAAACTTGAACATGACCAATGGGGTTCTAACCACAATGCATAACAGATAACACTACAAGGAGAGAAATTCCAGCAATTATACGATAGTACAGAGCAATAGAACGACACCCGGCTCTGAAATTTTTCGCACAAGCTGAATTGAATAGCATAAATCTTTATTGAACTAGGTACCATAAGTTTTCAAGATGTCGATTACAAACCTCTTGAACCAGACGCTTTATAATCTATTTTCCAGCGTAATATGGAACTTACATACATACGTTTTATAAATATACTGTAACCGTCCAGTCTGCAACGCCATCTCTCTGTTGAAATGCTTGCCTGTCAAAACATGATGTTCTACCATACAAATGCCAAAGTCAGGGTTTCGCTGGGTAGCATAGCACAACTTCACACGATAACACTCCGACATGTATTGAACCTACCGGAGGAGGAGGTTGGGGGGG